>JAHREE010152191.1:158-27986 GCA_033628505.1 Tringa tobata | reverse complement strand
CAAAAGTTTAGAATGAGCTAAACTACTTTAATGAAGGATTAACATGAAAATTTAAAAAAAATAAAGAAGAAAATAATGAAATAGATACAGTATATACAAAACCGTATCAAGCTCCCAGGATGACAGTCCCGTCACCGGCAGGCACTGGGGAAGTCCCAGACTGGACTCAGCAATGGATGGGAACTGGATTCCAGCTCTGGAGTCAGGAACACTCGGATTGGGATCAGAGGCAGATGAACAGACAGGGTCCTCTCTGGACATCAGCCATCGCAGGAAGAGCCTTGACCCTTTGATCCCTCAGCTTTTATGCTGAGCATGGGGCAGATGGGATGGAATACCCCAGTTGGTCAGGTTTGGGTCACCTGTCCTGTCCACTCCTCCCCACAGGTGTGACCCCTCTACCTTTTTCCATTTCCGACCCTCTAAGGGGCAAATAACAAAAATTGGCTGACCATGGTCGTTATAGCAATAAGTATAAGCAATGGCCTCTCTGCATACCATTCCTTGGCATTTAGCACAAACATTGGCCTTATCATTCTGGGAACAAGCAGTTTTCTCCACAATATGCCATCAATTTCACAGAGTTAGAGGAGGCCTAGCTAAAATGTAAAACTACAGAACACAAAATTGGTTCAGTTTTACTTCAAACTGGGACAACGTGTTTTTGTAGTAATGTGCAAACATTTATCACCCTTTCTGCAGCTGGAATGTAAATGAAATATATATATACTATTTATATATGTACAAGTTAATATAATGCTACCTTCCCAGAATAATTTTTTCATTCATGTCAGATGTGGAAAAAAAAAATCAGTGGTAAATACGCATCTGTAACTTAAACTCATCAAGGAACTGGATACAACACTCCAGGTGGGGTTTCACAAGAGCAGTCTAGAGGAGGAGAATCACCTCCCTCAACCTGCTGGTGACGCTTATTGTGATTCATCCCAGGATATGATTGGCTTTCTGGGCTGCTAGGGAACATTGGAGGCTGTCCATGTCCAATATTTCATCAATCATTATCCCCAATTGCTTCACTGCAGGGCTGTTCTCCATCCGTTCATCACTCATCTGCACTGATATTGGGGGGTGCCCTGAACCAGGTGTAGGACATTGCACTTGGCCTTGTTTAAATTCATGAGGTTTGCAAAGGCCCACTCCTCAAGCCTGTCAAGGTTCCTCTGGATAGCATTCTTTCCTTCTAGTGAATCAACTGCACCACTCATCTTGGTGTCTTCTGCAAACTTGCTGATGGTGCACTCGACTCCACTATGTCATTGATATTAAATAGCGTTGGCCCCAGTACATATCTTTGAGGGACACCACTCCTTACTGTTTTCCTCTTGGATATTTAGACATCGACTATAACATTTTAGATGTGACCATCCAGCCAATTCCTTATCCATCTAACTGTCCATCATCAAACTGGTATCTCTCCAATGTAGAGGGAAGGGTGTTGTGGGGGATGGTATCACAGATCTTACAGAAGTCCAGATAGACAACAACCGTAGCTCTTCTCTTGTCCACTGATGCAGTTACTCTACTGTAGAATGCCACTATGTTGGTCTGGCAAGACTTGCTGATGGTGAAGACATGTTGACTGTCTCTAATCACCTCCCTGTCTTCCATATTTTTTGATCTGTCTTCCAGGACAATCTGTTCCATGATCTTACTGGGCATGGAGTTGATGCTGACTGGTTGGTAGTTCCCAGGGTCCTCCTATTTACCCTTTTGTATAAAGGGTGTGATGTTTTCCCTTTTCCAGTCACTGAGGACTTTCCCTGACTGCCATGACTTTTCAAATATGATAGAGAGTGTCTTGGCAACTGCATCACCCCATTCCTTCAGCACCCTGGGATGCATCTCCTTGGGTCTCAAGGACTTATCTTTGTTCAGGTTGTGCGATCTCAAACCTGATCTTCCCTTATGATGGGAAGTGTTTCATTTCCCTCGTCCCTGCCTTGAGGTCCAGGGTCTTGAGAAAAATGGGAAGAGAGATTACCATTGAAAACCGAGGCAAAAAAAAAAGTTGAGTACCCCAGCCTTCTCTATGTTGGTTGTCAGTACTTCTTCTCTCTTATTTATCAGGAAAGGAACATCTTTAATCTTCCTTTTCTGGCCATACCTATAGAAGCCTTACTTATAATTACTGGTAGAAAGTGCTATAAGTAACAAAACTTTCTAAACTAGCATTTCGTTGACAGAACAAAACTTTAAAGGCTACCTCATTCTCATCAATAAAATCTACCCAGAAAAACTAAATAAACTGTTTAAAGATCTTCTGACATTTGAAAAAGATAGAACTTTTATTTCCTATTTGTAGATATTTAATTAGTGAATTGAAAGTGTTTAAATGACTGTGACAGATTTTAAACCAGATTTCTTGAGTTGCAGGATAATTCTTCTTCTTTTTTCTTTTTTTTTTCTTGTTAAAGTCTTTACAGCACAATGATTTTAGACCATGGTGAAATTGCGTCAAAAGAGTCTCAACTCAGGAAATTTTACTTAATTGAATTTACTTCCAGGTACCACCAAATTCTGCGGACTGATTCAGGTATTAGGAAACCAACCAAAAAAAAAATCACCATCCTTTTAAAAGAAAAACAAACCAAACTCAACACTTAAGTAAGTATATTTCCTACTCCTGTCTTGTCACAAGCCACACACCTCTCCTCCTGCCTTCATAGTTTCACCTTCCCTGTTTTTACTGCAAGTTACACTCAGTTTGCCCCAATTCACCCATTTTTCTCTTCCCCATGGCTGCCTCTTTCCTTAATACATATGAACTGGGACCTCAAGGGCTCCTCTCTGTGGCTGCAGTATTGGGGAGCAATGAGGCATTCACAGTGGTGTTGGAGTGTGGAGCTGGCTGTGACCAGCTCAAGGCAGCTTAGGGTGTCCTCCACATGGGGGACTCTTTAACTTGCAACAACCCAAACACACTACAGTACAAGTTAAACCCAATACAAGTGTTTAGCAGGTACTATATTTTTTCTCACCTCATTACCTGTTTCTTTGTAGGCCTGATGGTATCAATGTACTAGTGAACATATAGAAGAGAAACACACATTTTCATGCTGGCCTACATATGAATGACTTGTAATCCACGACCCCACTAAATAGTGGATCTCAGGAAAGGAGGCTAAGAAAGGTTCCCAAAACAGTGTTTCTGAATAATGTACATCACCTTCAGGTTTTAAAGGCTCCAGTGTAGGAATATAAGTTATTGATTTTTTTTTTTATTTATTTAGTTTTTAGTGTTTGGGGTTTTTGTTGGTTTGGGGTTTTTTCCCCCCACATTTATCTCCTTGTGTTCCTTGGGCTCTACTGCTATATTCTTTTTCCTAAATTTGTTGGCCTATGGGTATCTATGAACATATAAAATTTCAGGGAGATCAGTAATAGTCACTGAAGACGTTATGTGCTTTGCAGTCTGGTAGAGCAATAAAGATGAATGTTTTGTAGACAACTTGAAAATTAATTCCCACAGTACTGCATATCAAGAACCATCCCCTAATTACATTTTGCAATACCCTGGTCTCAGGTCTGTTCAGTGAAATCTTCAGCTCCCCTTGCTGCTCAAATGTGCTGGAGCAGCAACCTTTTACTTACATGAGTTATGTATTAATCTGAAAACTGAATACCTGAAAGATAGATGCTTAGTATCCAAGACTAACATTGGCTACTTCTATCTGAAAGGGAAGGAGTCTCAGGTTGTTTTATGAAATAGATCTATACATAAGGGTGATTTCTCATTCTTCTCTTCAGCTTAAGTAGAGGGGGTCATGACATGCAATCAGTTTCTTCAGTTTGCTGGGGCAGTCACTGCTCAATCTTTCTGCCTCTCATTTTCTCATTCTAAGTGATGAATATGACACATCTGCCTGCCTGAAAGTCTTTATAATGATACTTCTCTTTTTGGTTATAAAACATGAATAGTTGGGTTTTTCCAGGGAATTCTGAATAGTGGAAGGACTACAGTGATGCACTTGCATGCTAGTAGATTCTCTTGAGTCTTGCCTTTTCACCTAAAAATTAAAATATTGGATAGTCTATTGTGTCTGAGCTATTTGATCTGTTTAAGGACATATTTAGTTGTTGTTGCTCTTGGAATGTTTCACGTATCGAGCTAGTAAGTAGAATACTCTTTAAAGACCCAAGAGTACAGAATACATTTCATAAGGAAGAAATCCCTTCCAAACACTGTAAATTAAACATAACTTTATGAAACCAAGAAGTGGTCTAAATGGTGGACTGTATTCTGCTCTATAATCTTTTAAGCAGTGGTTTTAGAGAACTGTAAATGATTTTTTCCTTTATTTTAATGATCATATGTGGTATATTAGAATAATTTTAACCGGTAAGAAAGCTAAATTCTGTTTTGGGTAGTTCTCCTTCAGTTTACGGCTGCTTCTTTAAAAGCACTTTGCAGGTGTTTTAGATTAAAATGCCTTATTTTGATCCAAAGGATAAACTACTACAAAGGTATAAAATAAATGTTTATATTACACAGACAGTCAGTGCATAAAAGGAAGTTCAGTTGACCCAGTCTTGAATACTACTGAACATTAGTCACCTCAACGAGTATTTAAACTAAATATTGGTAATATGTTGAATGAAGATGTAAAGTTAAAACATTAAGATCACCAATAAAAACACAAATATTTATTTGTTAGTGTATGCTAGACAGTATATCCAAAACACTGAATATAAGACTTTATACAGATATAGGTAATTTAGAGCATTGTCAGAAGTTCGGGTATGTTTTCAGGTAGTGCAACTGGGTCTGTCCATAGTAGAGGAGCTGAAACTGACAGTTGAATCCTTGGGAAAAAAAAAATGACCAAACAAACAACAACAACAACAAAAAAAACCCAGCCTCGTATTAACCTCTTAACAGTTCTGGTTTTTAGTTTACTCTAGTGCAGTTACTTGTGGTGCAGAACATCACTGTAATTCCATTGTCCTATATGAGTTTAGGGATTTTCCTTTAGCACACTATTTAGACAAACTATCCAAAACTATAAAGAGTTACACAAAATTGTTTAAGTATTTGTACAATTGCTTGTCTCTTAGAGCAATGACTAACTTTCAGTTTAAAATTTGGGGCTAAAATCTTTTCAGTAAACATTTCTTCATCAAGCCAAGAGGATTGTCTGTCTGTACATTTGCCTATATCCTTACTGCTTTCCAGGCTAATACCTTATAGATGCAGTCTCTGCATTTACATCTCAGAAGTTCTATCCAACACAGTAAATTTTTGTCACATTAAAATGATACATAGTTTTCTACATAAAATACCCCTGATTAAAAATTAAGTCCTTTTCAATTACAGCCATAGATTGTAGCAGTAAAATGTAACATGAAGGAAAATGCAATTAAAACTGTAGTGAACATTTATGTAAATCAAAAGTCGGTAGTGAAGCAAATATAATGAGCTAGTCAAACCGTGACTAAATCAGATTTGTTAAACTTCTTGTAGATATATATTTTCACAGAAACCAGAGAAGAAAGTTGTTTCCTTTAATTCCCTTTTTTGGACCAAATACTTGGATCACTTCTGAATTTTTGTGATCAACCTGAGTTACCTGAATATAAATCTTATTTGTGCCACTTCAGTCTCTGAGAATTACAGCCTAATGGCCTTTTTACCTGCATCACCTTAGTAGTACAGTCATTAAACCAACAAATCAATTCTCTCTAGTCTGGGACAAAGATCATCTATATTTAAAATCTAAGGAATTAACCACAAAACCACTCTTGAGATGTTAACATCTGCCTTAATTTGTACCACTCACATGTTGTGATGCTTATCACAATGTCAGAGTTGTCACAGGAAATTTAGTCTTTGAACAGACCTAAGAAGTTTTACCTCTTCAAACACTAAAGTTAATTTTTATAGCTATGTCCTGTGATGTTATCTGCATGTGGTTCAGATTTTCATATGCAGCCAGTGTATTCATATGCAATATTTTTTCTTTCCTTTTCAGAAACTCTGAGTATTCCATACTAAATCCAAAATAGACTTCTGCTGCATGACTTTTAAGAGTTTTTCTTGTGCCAGGCAAGTAAATCTAGAAGTTTATGTGATTTCTCATTTAATATTAAAAAACTGAATGGATGATATGCTATTACAGACTCAGCATTACAAATATCTCAAAGAGAGAGGAAAAAAATAAATGGTAACGGAGCATGACATACTAAAGGCCATGTTCACAATAAGAATTACTGTTGTAAAAGAATCATACATTTTAGATGGTGGGAAAACCCAAAGATTTTGGCAGACTTAATTCACTACAACTGACAGTCTCCATTCCAGACTTCAGATACAGTTGAAACCACAAATGCTGTCTCAGGATTTTGTAGACACTATTACTAAATTTGATGTTATTTTAAAATAGTCAGAGTACTTCTATGTAAATATGTCCTCTCAGGAAAGGGAGAAGGAGGAAATACCATGATAAATATAGGGCAATGGAAATAGAAAAGCTTTCAAACAGATATTGAAAGAAGAAATAGACATATGGGGGGAAGGGAAAAGGAGATTAAAGGTATGGTTAGTTTCTTACAGTTAGAGCCTTCTACAGTAATCAAATATATTTTCTAGATAATTTGTTATTTGTTTAGAGAAGGGAATTACAATAAAATAATATTTGACATCTGTAAACTATTTCTGTAAAGAAATCTCAGAAACCTATGTCTCTCTGATTCCATGCAATAGATAAAGACAACTAAAAAACTAGGCATACATTAATATACTGGAAACTAGAAGGTTTGTAAGTAACAAAGCCCAGTTTTAGGAGAGCATTACAGCTGGACTCATGGACTGAATAAACAAGAATTCAAAAATGAAACTATCATGAAAGAATACAATAATTCAGAAAGTATCTCCTTATCCTGTATTCTTGTCTTTTGTTTCTGTAATTTCGAAAGTTCTTACAAATTCTTCCAAAACCAATCCATAAAGAATGTAAATTTACTGATTTGCAAAGGAAATCATTAAGAAGGAAATACAATTTTATACTGTATTTATTTCTGTAAGTGTTGTATATGAATCGACAACAGTTACTTTTATGTTTGTTCTTACAATATGCATCTTAATTTCTTAATCACAGACACCAATGGTGGTATTCGCCCACCCAAATTAGATACTGACTCCTAAGCTAGTCATCTTAAATTCCTTTTATAGCAAATGGAAAGGACTAGGCACTTTCTATAGAGTAATTTGTCTTATACTAGACATAAAATAGACCAGATGAATCACACCCAAAAACTTTTTATTTCTTCAAATTAACTATCATATGAATTTAGGATGGCCAGCTCAAATGTAGGTAGTTACAGTACTGTTGTCTACATCTAGATGAGTTAATTTACCAGATTGTTTATTTTGGATTCTATTTTTATCCTTTTAGTAACTTAAATTCTTAATACAACATTATGCAAACTGGAAAGTTATTTCAGCAGCAGCCCAGTCCTGAACTGTATTTCTATGTTGGAACACGAGCTGTGAAATGTAAAGCTGTAATGATGACTTGTAGAAATACAGGAACCTGCTTCTAAGAAAACTTTTTAAACTAATCTATTTGCATCAACTGGGCACTCTCTATGAAGGTGAGGAGGGTATTAGAAACATTACAATTAAGATATGTGTATTTTGATTAATAAAAATACCGAAGAAAATAAGTACTCCATAAACACATCAAAACTGATAAGGATCTAAACAAATACTTAGAATTATTTCAACTACAGTAATTTTCAGCAAGAGACTCAACCTTATATATCTGTGTCCAGTGGAGGGAGTTCAGTAATTCTGCAATCCACCGCAGCTTTAGCAATTATATCAATAAATAAAACATCAGCAAGACCCAAGATCCAGTAGGTTAAAGGCAAACGAACTCTCAGAGGATTAAATCCAAATTTTTGGTTTATATTTGCAGTTAAACAATGGTAGCAAGAGGGAATGTTCTTGGGATGTAATAATGTTCGTGGGATGTAATAGTTGCAGAAAATCAAGATGCATCCTTGAACATACCTACCATTTGCCAGTCACTCAAAGAAAATTAACAGAAGCAGACTGAATTGAAAAACCCTCTAACATTCTTAACTGCACGCTTCAGAAGCAATGGTAAGATCTTCATTAAACGCTGTTTCTTGAGTAGTCCAGAATGTCATAATCAAATTATACAATAATAATAATAGATTACAAGGAAAGAATATACCTTTGTACAATGTGCCTACATGATGAACATTTTGGGGTACTCTGTTACCATCTTCCCCTGCAGTAATAATTTTTAATTTCTATCTCCTGCAAACTGGAATCAGTTTGACTATTCCATATCCTCTTGTGTGTCAGTACAGAACGCTTCACTAAATAAATATTCTGGATCTACTTTTTTTCCTGAAGAAAATTCTTAAGATAAAAGGACTCTAACTTGGCTTCCTTGACTATATGTCTTCAGGGTGTTCATGTCAGTATCTTGTTATTACCTACCATCTTCAATCTTGTTCAGTTACCAGTCAGTATAGCCATTTACTTTTCATGCAAACAAAGTTAAAGTTATGTTTAAAACAATAGCTTCCAGCTGTTTTCAGCTCCAATCATTAAAAATACAACATTCTGGTCAATTGAGAGAGTAGCTGCCAGTTTTGTTGAAAAATATAATTTAGCAAGCATAGTAAATAAGAAAATAAACTGTAATGTAATAAAATGCTTTTAGATTGACTCGCAGAGTGCTGTTGCTTGGCTGCTGTGTATAAAAGATAAAAATAATGTATGTAAATTACATAAAGTTGAAATTAAAGATGTCTAGCAGAGAATGGCTAAAGAAGTCAATTTTATTTTATTGTTTGTAAGTGGATAAATAATTTTCCAGTAGGCATGAAAGCAGCAGAAACATGTTAGTAAATTCATTTGAGCTTTTCATTCCGTTCTGATCCTCACTCAGAAACTACTGGGGAAACAATTGCTAAACCACAAAAATATATCAGGCTACTGTCAGTTCAAGGTGATTTTTTTTATATTTACTTGAATCAGATTAAAGCAAAATGACACAAAACATACAGTCAATTTTGTTTTGAGATATAGCCTCACAAAAAATTATCTGGCAGGGAAAAAGTATATAGAAGAAAAAGAATTTTTTTTTCAACGAATCAACACTGATTTCTGTAAAATTAGTATTTACTTAGTGATTAGAGGTGAGACAGAATTGTCACAAGAATGCATAAAATATGGCATTTATTCTATTATTTACAAGATTATCATCCCTTGTGCTGCTCACACTTTCTACCTTTTAATTTGTATACACTATTAAGTTATTGCTAACAATTGTTGATGTTGTAGCAGTAATACAGCTTTTACCTTTTATTTCACGCCTTCACACTTTCCATATCACTCCCTCATCTCCCTTTAAAAATGTACAATGCCATCGTGTATTTTTTTTCCTTAACTTCCTTAATATTTTTCTTTAATGCTAAATGTAAGTTTACTTTAAAAACTTGCATATATATTCACAGGTGCCCAGATGAATGGCTGTACAGTAACAGTACCATACCCTCTACTTATTAGACTATTTGTTACTGTTTCAGTAAGATGTATGCAACACTTGTATCAAACTTGTAGCCTTTGTGAATTGTAAAACCTTTGGGAATAAAGCCAAATTTTGTGTCTAAATATGCACAAAACCTAATAAAATAAGTTCCATCTTTGATGCAAATACAAATTTCTAAAATACTTTAACTCCCAAATGTTTTTTTGAGGATTTTATCATTTGCAGTGGTATTATTGCTTCCACTTTTCCAAGGAAAGATGAGAGTAGGAGAGATAAAGGAATACGTCATGAACATCCAGGAGTAGCTACTTGCCTGAGGAGTGCTATTAAAACCCTCCGAGAAACTGTTCTGTACATTCATCAGTAAGGACTATATAGTAATAGCCTCTGTGTACTGCTCAGAGTTGTAAAGTAAATCTGTGACACAGTTGGGAAAGTAATTACATCTCTGAAGATCCTATTCAAGTTGTTTAATTCTAAAGCATCTCTTTATTTTCATTAAAGTCATCACAGTTTCCACAGTTTTAATGAAATATCAGCACACAGAATTATCTAGACTATGTCTATCTACAATATATGAGTAAGATTAAATGCCTGCATAAAACTTAAGTATACATAAAATATATTAAGAAAAAAGGAAAAAAATGGTAATCTCGATAGATTCTGGTCTAAGTAACTCTTTGTTTTGGTTTGGTTTACTTCTCCCTCGTTATTGCAGGAGACTGCTTCTTTAGTACCTAAAACTTTTCATTGGGACTTGTGAAATATTGATATTGGATTTGGTCAGAAGCAAATTATTCTGTTTGGAGACTATTATGTTTATGTGATTATCTGAATAATTTGTGAGTAGATGAATGTGAAACCGATATTTAAATGGAAAATTCCTTGCTGGTGCAGATGAACAAGTTCTGGAAGGCTCTAGGGTACCTATGTTTATGGGGCTTCCGGAATGACCTCATGTTCCAACACCAAGCACAATGTCATCTTTGTTCCCTGCCAGTGACATAACACTGACTGCCACTATCCAGCTTTGCTTTCAGCAACTGATCCTCTCAAATGTGCTACTTGACAGGTTCCCTTCAAAATCAAATGTCTGTTCTTTTTTTTTGTTTTGTTTTGTTTGTTTGTTTGTTTGTTTTTTAATTTCACAGGTCTCTATCTAGCGCATTTCTAATCAACCCAAATTTTAAAACCTGCTGACATGAGAGCCATCCAACCCCTAGACAATGGCTATGTCTACACTGTCAAGTAGTGTGTTTCCACATCACTACAAGGTACAGTTTTCAGTTGATCACATTGCATAAATTCTGGTTCAATTTGAAGTTTTCTTTTCGGATGCACCATCTTGTTAACTTCAAAGCAAAGCCTGGTTTCTGTTCAGGTGACATTTGACTTACAACAGGCAATGGGCTTAAGTTCCTTATGTTTTCCTATCCCACAAAAATAACATATCCTCACGTTGCCATGATAATACCATGGGCTGCAGCACAGTCTTTGTATTATTTAAGAAACTGGAAAGTAAAAAAAAATAATACAAAAACTATCCATATAAGTGACTATTACATCTTAACAATAGAAGAGGCATCATACAAAGCCCAAAGGAGATTTAGGTCAAGTACTGTGCAGTATGAACACAGAATAGTCTTTTCTGCTTGACTTTGGAAGCACAGATTATTGTCTGGGGTTCATGTACTCGGCAGTATCAGTGTAACCAGTACCTAGTGATTCATATATGACTCGGTGAAATACATCATGTGCTGAGAAGATTAATTTCAGCCCTTAAAATATACTTCAATACATAAGGAGAAATTTCAAACTTTTGAAAGCCAGTAGTACTCCTTAAGATGTGAATTTGGTGTACTCTTGGAATTCATCCAAATCATTATTTGGGCCAATTTTTGCTTCTTTTTTTTTTTTTTTTTGTCAGAAAGTCCCTGTCAGGCAAGAAGTATCATCCATTCTATAACTAAAGCTTGTAGAGATGAGCCCACATAAATTAATCCATGTACTGTTGAAAACTTGAAACTTTATCTGGAACAAATTGCAAATAGTTAATCAGAAGAGATGTTGCAATGTGAGAAAAGAAGTAAAAATAAGTCACCAAACACCTATGGCATTTGTCCAAAATCCCAATGAAATCAAAGAACAAATGAACAGTGCTAGTAGGAAAACCATGCAATTAAAATTGCATTCTGTGCCCACTAAATTTAATGAGTCTTCAACTAGTGACAAAGGAATCAGGATTAGACTTTCCATCATTAAATAGCTATTAAACCAGAGAGCTAGAGAGCTGACAACATTGTACTTCATTTTAAAGAGGTGCTAAAGATGATCCAAGAAATTATTGCCCGATATGCTTTATCCTGGTGTTAGGAGAAAACGTTCTAAACCAAAACAAAACAAAAAATCCATTAACGGAGGAGTCATAAACCACCTAGACTAAACTAATACATGAGGGAGAAACCAGTAATGACTTTTGAAAGGTGAATTATGCCTACTAGAGTCTTTTAAGGACTCCTGAAAAATAGAGGATAGAGAGAAACATATGTACTTAGTTTGATGCAGTTCCACATAACAGACCTTGATCCTCTGTAAATTGTAATTATACTACCATAATTCTAGTCTATTGAAAAGGCCTTGTACACATAAACAGTATGAGGTAAAATAAAGAATAGTCAGGACTAGAGAACCTTTCTTTATAAGCAGATTACATAAAGTCTTCATAACTACTATTATGTCAAGTTCTACTCTGGCATTGCTAAACATTAGGCTTTGAAAGGGTGAAAGCAGAGGCAAATGTGCATAAGCAATTTAATTGTTCTAAAATTTAATAGTAGGCACTTTCCTATGCATTTAGAAAAAACATGATGTCAAACCTCTGCATATCTTTTTTATTACATTTATGAGCAGATAGTTAAGGCTAGAACATTACTAACGGATGGCCATGTTGCTTCAGAGAGTTATTTTGATGGAAAGTTAAGTGTATTTAGATTCCAAATAAATATAGATGCCTACAAAGTTTTTGAAAGTCTGTAAATTGGTTTGGTATCTATCAGTGAATATCATTACAGCTACCTGATTCATGAAGTGTAGTAAAGCTGAATCTTTGTATTCAACATGCAAGAAATGTGTTCATTATTTCAAAGAAGACAAATCATGTGCCTGTCACATGCAAACCCAATGCTATGTAATGATGTACAAAATTCTCTCCAACTGTCCTTCAACTCTGCTATTGTTGCTATGGATGTTGAGAGCCAGTTAAAATGGTAGTTGAGAGATTGTCATTCCATGACAAGTGAAGAAACTAATTGCATTTTATGGGTATTGTGCCATCTGCTTACAAGCTTTGGTGCTCCTTGACTTAGCACGATCTTTGAGACAAAGACTTGTTTCTTACTCCCTTCTTTTAAAGAACTAAAACCCATGAAGTTGATGATTGACCTTTTAGGCAGTGGCTTCATGATGCAAACAATAACTGTATTATAACTCTTAATGTAAGATTGAGTTTTCATTCGTTTTCCCTTTTCATAATTTTTAGCAGCATTCATGCAAAAATAAGAGATAATATACTCATCTAGTTAAAATCACCTCCGTCTGGCCCTGGGAATCTTGCACTTCTTTTTCCACAGAAGCTCTTTTTCAATATATTTAAGTTTCTGTGGGAGATCTAGCTTAAGTGCAGGAAAAGTTGAGATGATGGACTTCCCCAACCTTTTATTATTTTTTTAGAATATTTTGAAAATTCATTAAAGAATGGAAATGTCATTCAACCTTTTACAACCATGAGCAAAATACCAATCTTTTCTGTTCAAATTTAGACTTGATTAATTTACAGGCACACTTACAATTTCATATAGTGACACTCTACAAGCTATTTTTGGAAACTTTACTTTTAGGATCAAATTCTCCCATTGGAATTTGTCTTTTTTTTTTTTTTTTTCCAGAGGTAGGATTATTCATTATGATTTTATTAAAAATAATCTAAATATTTTGCATAAAATCTTGTTTCTCTCCTTATTTCTTGTCCAACCATTCATCATATTGAATCCTGCTTATTTAATTAACCAGTGAATACAATCTTACCTAGAAGATTTAATATTTCAAGATACTAATACACAGTAGTTGAAAATAAATTTAAAAATCTTGATTTGACATTTAACGCTGCATGACTGTAGAACTTTGTTAAATAAAGTGTGATATTATTTATGGTACATTAGAAGTGTAGATTGCCACATATATTGCATATTTAAGAATAGAAAATATAGACTACAAATGGTCAATTTCTAAAGTAATTACTTTAGAATGCTCAGAGTATATAAATTCCACTGGAGTGAATGATTTATGATTTATATTCATTCATGTGTTGTAGATATATTTAATAATTCTACTGATGCACAAAATTTGCTAGTACTGTAAAATGTTCAGAATGCTAAACTAGAGAGATCATTCAGAAGCTTCTAAATCTGTGATAATATCTATTTTAACTTTTTTCCTCTCCCCTTTAGCCTCCCCCCCCCCCCCTTTTTAGCTATGTAAAATAATGCACGAATGTGTTCATTTGCTGACGCTTTTCTTTTACACTGTCCCATCCATCACTACATAGGCTATATAAGACCTAAGACTGTGCTCGGTTTAGGCAACTGTTGAATATAACTGATTTGCAGCTGCTGCACTGAGAAAAGCATGGTGACATTCTGTAAGATTCATCAAATGCATTTATTCAATAATTATTTGCTCAGTCTATGCTTCAAAATTTGCCATTCTTTTAACACAGAGAGTTTAGGTACATTATGATTCATATTAATAAGGAAGTAAGTCTTAAGAACAAAATAGGACCTGGCTTTTGAAGACATTCTCTGATTGGCAGTATTAGCCATAGAAAAAGTTTCCTTCCTTGATTCAAAATACTCCAGACTGATAACTTTCAAAGCATACTGCATGAAGCAGATTAAAAATGGTTGTGTCCTTCAAAAATCATCATACATATATATGCAAACATCTGCTGAATTTCTTCCATCTGCTAAATATATATTTCCATAAGAAAAGAAACTGGGCCTTTTTGGCAAATATCCTTTATGAACTCCTGCTGAGTATTCTTATAACTCTATCATCCATGAGCTGCTTTGAACTAAACAGAAAATATGGTCTACAGAAAGGGCTCAGAGAAACAGGAGAAGGGTACAACAGGGGTTAAGAAGGCAAGGAGGAAAAGTAAATTTCCATCACTAAATCCACTGAGTATAGACTGTATATTTAGGACTGTAGAGTACACAAAGACCAAATTTCCTTCACACAAACCCACTATGAATTTAGTGTACCTTTATGATGTACTACTGCAGCTGTGGTCTTCACAGCTTCAAGGTCTTACTAATTTTCTATTATTTTTTTTTCCCCCTCAGTGCAGTTATGGTAGAGGTGGAAACAGATCTTGATGGAAACTATTTTGTCTAAACCTATTCTTCCCTGTAACAATTCCATTTTGAAGACTGGTGACACAACAGTCTGTTGTAGTCTATAATTCTCTTAAATTTCACCACCAAACTGAACTTTGGAGGTAGGAACCTCATTGTCTTATGTGGCCTCTTTATTCAATAGCTAGATCCTCTGTAACTTCCTGTCACTTTTTTGCCAACTATAGAGGGAGCCAGGGATGACCATGTTGTCTTAGCTGACACTCTTGGATATCTGAAGTAGAGAAGGACAGTTTCTTTCTGCCGTTACCCAGATTTTACCATTCCACTTCTGAACAAAAAACTATTAATCACAACACATGTAGGGAACAATTGCTGTAATACTCACTGGATCTCAAAATAACCAAAGAATTTAGGCTGAAAGGGACCTCTGGAGGTTATCTAACACAACCTACTGCTCAAAGTGTTGCTAGCTTCACAGTTATTGCAAGTTGCTCTGAGCCTTCTGGCAGATATTAGCAGTATGTATGCCTGTACACACTGTTCCAAGATCTTTGGAGTTTCCTTCATGATCTTGTATCTCCTGAGAAGAATTTAGAGGCCTAAACCACAGAAAACTTAAGTACCTACACACAAAAGTAGAACCTATAAATTCTTCTCCTGCTTTCTTATGATTATTGATTTCTGTAGGAATCTACCATTCTCTAGGCATAGAACTGATTTCAAAATGTGTCAGTGTCTGAACATTCATCTTATCCCTAAACAGAAACATAGTGATGTGGTTTAACCTCAGGAGGCAGCCCAGCCCCCTACAGACTCTTAGTCCTCCATGGTGGGATGGGGAAGAGAACTGGGAAGGTAAACGTGTGACAACTTGAGGGTTGAGATGAATGTGGGTTTAATAGATAAAGCAAAACTGCACATGCAAGAAAATTCCATCACTGCTTCCCATCGAAAGGCAGATGTTCCTCAAGGGTCCGTGCTGGGGCCAATACTGTTTAACATTTTTATCAATGATATAGACAGGGGGATTAAAGGCACCATCAGCAAGTTTGCGGATGACACCAAGCTGTGTGGTGCTGTCGATACACCAGAGGGACGGGATGTCATCCAAAAGGACCTGGACAGGCTGGAGAGGTGGGCCCAGGCGAACCTCATGAGGTTCAACAAGAGCAAATGCAAGGTTCTGCACCTGGGCCGGAACAATCCTCGCCATCAGTACAGACTGGGGGGTGAGGTACTAGAAAGCAGCCCTGAGGAAAGGGACTTGGGGGTGCTGGTGGACGAGAAGCTGGACATGAGCAGGCAGTGTGCACTTGCAGCCCAGAAGGCCAATCGCATCCTGGGCTGCATCAAAAGATGCGTTGCCAGCAGGTCCAGAGAGGTAGTTCTTCCACTTTACTCTGCTCTGGTGAAACCTCACCTGGAGTATTGTGTGCAGGTGTGGAGCCCTCAATATAAGAAGGACATGGACCTGATGGAGAGGGTTCAGAGGAGGGCCACGAGGATGATCAGGGGGATGGAGCACCTCTGCTACGAGGACAGGCTGAGGGAGCTGGGGTTGTTCAGCCTGGAGAAGAGGAGGCTTCGGGGACACCTAATAGCGGCCTTCCAGTACCTGAAGGGAGCCTACAGGAAGGCTGGGGAGAACCTGTTTACAAAGGCCTGCAATGACAGGCCGAGGGGCAATGGCTTTAAGCTGAAGGGGAACAGATTTAGACTGGAGATTAGGAGAGGGTTCTTCACCGTGAGGGTGGTGGAGCACTGGAACAGGTTGCCCAGGGAGGTGGTTAAGGCCCCTTCCCTGGAGATATTCAAGGCGAGGCTCGACGAGGCCCTGGGCAACCTGGTCTAGTTGGAGGTGTCCCTGCTGACTGCGGGGAGGTCGGACTAGATGACCTTTGGAGGTCCCTTCCGGCCTGAACAACACTATGACTGTGACACTAACACTATGTTTAGCTGTTTCCAGGAAAGCAGGGCTCTATCATGCATAAGAGTTACTTGGGAAGACAAATGCTGTAGCTCAAAATGTGGCCCCTTCCTCCTTCTTTCCATGAGACTTTATGGCTGAGCATGAGTTTAAGATACGATATGAGATATCCCTTTGATTTTTTGGGGTCAGCTATGCCAGCTGTGTCCCCTCCCAACTTCTTCTGCATCCCCAGCCTACTCACTGGCAGGGTGGTGTGAGCAGAAAAGGCCTTGACACTGTGTAAGCAGTGCTCAGCAGTAACTAAAACATTCCTATGATATTAAAACTGTTTTCATCATAAACCCAAAACATAACACCATGGAAGCTACTATGAGGAAATTTAATTCTATCCTAGCCAAAACCAGTGTACCTAATGAAAAAGGTAAGTATCACAGTTCCAAATTTCCCCAACAGGATTACTTCATTACGAGGCTATATCTAAAAAGCAGCGGTAACATTGAGTTCAGGATAGAAGTTAACTTTTATAACAACTTTTGCTACCAAACAGAAATAGTATCCTTGGGTAAGGAATTAGGAGGCTGTCTGTTCTACTTGTTTTATGCTGCAGCAAGCAATAGCAAATTCCCAAGAATGAAGAGATAGAGATAACAAGATCATAATATATTTTTTTTTTGTGATGAGAACATCTACTAAGGAATGGTGATGAACTAGCTTTCCCAAAGATGCCTGGGAAACTTGCTCAACTTTTCAGGTATTGTACAAATGATCTACTTTTAGGGTAAAGGTAAAGGGATTTTTTAGACATTTAAAAACAAAGACACAGGGTCTGAACCCTAGTTTACTCTATGAATTTACAGATTGCATATAATACACTCTATCACAATAGAATGATGCATATATTCAGCCACCTGAATATATGTTAAGGTAGGTAGCTAATTACTTACGGTGAATCATCATGATAACTAGGCATGATTACATGATGCATGTGGCACATCTGTGTTTACCATAGCTGATAAGATGAGAAGTTGTTAGGTATCAGTAACCAGGAAAAAAGCCAAACGGAGCTTAATGTTTTCACTTAAAAGCCTTCCATCAGTCTTGTTTCTTGCAAAACATGATAGTTTCACTTCTTTTGTTTGTTTTGAAAAACCTGCAGTATTGATTTTTTTCATGCTTAAAGACTAGATTTCCTTCTTCCTTTGAAACCTAGTTTCTATGCCTCAAGAAGGTTAAGTTTCTTAAGACAAGATATCATATAATTAGAGGACATCAGCTTGTAAATGAGGTACCACTTGTGGGATTTGAAAGCCTGTAGCTTTCAGAAAAATTGTCAGTAAAATATAATTATTCCAATTTTTTAGCACATCACACTGAGTCAAGTTCAAGGGTTCATTTTGTAGTCCAATCATAACATTTTTCTTATTAATGAGAAAAGCATTTTAACTTGTTAAAAAGAAATATTTCTGGAAATCTCTAGACTTTTACTTGAACTGGGAAGAGACCTCACTTTGTGTAGCTTCTCCTATGTTACTGTCTTCTTTTTCTTTCTTTATTTTATTTTATCTTGAAATCTGATTAGCTTTGTCTATTTTCTAGAAACAGCAAAAGTAGACACATATAGCAGTGAGATATAGGGACAGGTAGAATCTCTAAATAAGTAACAATCCTTTAGGTTGAAGGGGGAGAGATACGGGGTAGAATTGTGTGCCTTTTGGACATTTGTAAACCAAAATGAAAGGAAAGCTGGCAAAGCGAAGTATTCAAAAAAATTGGTTTTCTGTGATATGAGGGTCAACTTTGCTCAGTCAGGTACATCTCTTTAGAAAGTGAGCTATCAGATAATATTAAGCTTGTAAGTGCTGCTTGAGAAATAGTTGATTTTTAGCCACAGGGACTTGAAGGAAGGCATACAGGGATCATTAGAAACTTCACTCTGAGAAACAAAGAAACCGTGGGCTACTTATGTGTTTATAATCTGATACATTTAATGATTTTTTGTCTTTCTATGCCTATCCTTAGTATTAAACTTTTTTATTGCAGTGTTTCTCATAACAGAGTAGAACTTGGGGGGTCTACGACAACATAAAAAAAGAATTTTTTTATAAAAGGTCTAGAACTGCAAATTTATTAAACTGAAGCATGAAACACAAGTCATTCATACAGTGGTTTCTAATCTAAGTAATAAACAAAAATGTTTAAAAAGCACCATTTAATTTGATTCCTCTCATTGGATAAAGATTAAACTGTACATATGCCAAATGTCAATGAACAGTAATTTGAAAATCAGATTTTGCAATATCTGAAATAGGAGCTCTAATTAAACAAATCGTCAGACTATGACATTCAGCACAGACTATTTTAAGTTTGTTTTTCATTTGAAGCCTTTGTTTGAGAGCTGATTGTCATAGCTATTTAATTTTCAATGCCATGTCAGTTTCTCAAGACATCTAGGGAAGCATCCAGTTCTGTCCAGCATATTCTGGTATATGGTGTGCATATTCTCTGCTTTGCTTTCCTAAAGGAAACATACGTAAGGGTTGGAAGAAATTCAAGGCATCTATTGACAGTCTCATCACAGTACATGAAAATCTGCAATTGTAAAAGTACTCTGCATAATTTTTGTTTATATGAATCATAAGAAGGGAGAACTACACACTGATAAATTGAAAGACAATAATTATATTAAATGAAAATATGCTTTTTATGCATGTTAATCATAGTAGTTAATCACATAACAATATCAACCATGCAATTTATATATGTATCTCAAAGATTTAAACTGGGAGCTACTGAAAAACCACTGGTGTTCCCCTTTCCAAATGGAATTAAATATTCTGCCCTAGGCCTAGGTTGAGAATCATTGCCTAGAGGCACAGATTTAAAGGTCTGTCTTTAAATTTAATTGTACCAAAGCAAGATCTCCGGTATCGTTCTAGGCTCTGGCTGGTTTTGTGACAGTCAGAGCTGGTGCTAATCTTATTGTTAATGTCTAAGACCAAGCGTGACAGCAGCAGACAAGATAGACTTCAGTGAATGACAGACTAATCAGTCTGGAATAGAACTAGTTCATCCATAAAGGATCAGGCTGTGGGAAATCACTATCAGCATGTCCACATGTTTACTTCTTTTGTCATTCAGATGGCAGTTAGATCATTTAACAGCATATTTCTTTGTCAAAGATTATTTGAAATTCATGTTATTCTAAAGCTAAACCTAAAGGGATAAAAATTGTTACGTCTGCCTGTATTATCAGTATTGAACATTTGAAGGTATAGGGAATTTTCTTCTGCAAAAATAATTCCAGGTATAATTTTAATAATTGATGATAATGAATGTTTCCAGTCTCACAAACTTCCCTTTCAGTTTTCATTCACTGTCATAATAGGACATTATACATCTTTAATGGTCAACTTAAAAAAAATTATTTTGAGGGTAAGTCTGACAGCTGCCAAACTATGACATTCTTTATAACCTTTGTGAGTTCATAACACAGAACGATAACAGTTATGGGCCTGTGGCCCTTAACTCAAGGGCAGTAGCAAGAGTTAGGACATAAAAGTACAGTTAAACTTCTGATACTTTTTGCTGAATACACTTGAAATTTCTAGATTCTGTCCCTCACCTCTGTATTTATTCTCTTGGGTAGATATGAAGGTTAGACTCTTAAAGATTTGTAAATATAAATATTTTACAAAGACTACTTACAAGGCACCTAAAGATTACAATCTGGATATTTAAGTTTGTGGTGGGAGAGGATGAGACAAAGCTATTTGCTTACGGCATGATGCAGCAGTATACATCAAGTGGGCTGGTGGTAATCAGAACAATGAAAAAGGGTCTCAGCTTTCTGGTTAATTTGCAGACGTTCATATATGTCTGAGTTATTTGGTTGTTGTTTTTTTTTAAAGAATAGAGAAACTACTTTTCATAATATGTGACTAATTACAGGAAAATAAACAAATAAAGTAAATTAGAGCAAATTTCTCTTTAGGGAAATGGTCAAAGTGTGTGTTCTGATGATTGCTAAAATATTTAGTTTAACATACAACTAATTCAAAACAGGGCTTTTTAAATAAAGATGAAAAACTGTGTAACATGATTAAATATACATACTATGCCAAATAAGTTTATTAGCTAGTTTTAGAGTGATTTTAATACACGTAACTACCCTTGTTTCATTATAATTAAGCTTCCAACTGAAGAGAGGGACTGATATGTAGTGTTTGCAAAGCGGCCTTCAGCAGCATCCATGAACACCTTTTGCAATAAAAGGTGAAAATAGATTTTCTGTCTCCAATTTCCTTTTTGCCCCTGTCTGTGCTGGGGTCTCCTCAACTCTACACCAAGTCCTGTGATAATTGCATTACAATAATGTAAATGATACTCTTTGACTACAAAGATCTTGCAGTGTCCCTTTTTTGTTGCACAAAGAGAGGATCCTGTCTTCCTCTATCTATTTTTCATGCCCGGCAATGACTAATGTGATTCGGGTTTACTGGAACATTCTATACTGGAGTCTTATATTAAATGAGAAAGAAGGGGAGAATAAGGCCGAGTAAGGCCACCAGAATTCCTGCTGATGTACAAGTCACCTTGAATATGATTCAGGAATCCCTATGGAGCACCACAGTATTCTCTGTATTCTACTTTCAAATTCATCTTTTATACAGCTTTATACGAACTGTGCCAATTCTGATTTGCTGTCAAGGTGTAAAGTTGTTTTTTTATCTTTTGACTGCACAGTAATACCCTCTTTCCACAAGACAGGTTTATTGACAATTGTTTTTTAAGTCTTGGTGCTGTTGGCAACAACAATAAAAATATAATAGCTGTGCATTTCTAAAATTCCAATCAAATTATTTCTATATAGTATTTTGGCTCAGGAATGTCAGATTTTAGATTTTGAGTACAATGCGAACCAGGGTCCTAATGTGTGGATCATAGGTCCAAAAGATAACATCTCTTCTTTAATCTCTTTTTTCAAAATTCCACATCAGCTATATTTTTGCCTTCATCTTAGATATGTCAGTAAACCTGAACATTTTCTAACAGCTAACTGCCTCTACTACTCTTATTTTTGGTTTCCAAAAAGCTTTGTTTGTATGCCAACATCTAATAATAGATATATTCGATAGAAAGGAGCCCATGCAAGTTATTCAAGTCAATCGAAAATGTCCTACTAACTTTTGGATAAAGCTGCTGATTAATAATAAAAGTTTTGAGATACAGTTTGAGTGAGATAATTAACCAGATGCTGGCAAAATAGTGGCTGGTCCAGTGCTAATCCAAACATATTTTAATTGTGACAGAAGAACAGGTGTTCATTTATAATAAATCAATTTTCTCAATATTTCCAGGTGAATAAATAGCAAATGCTTAAAAGCAATATAGTAAAGGTGAGATCTCAAATATAGGCAATCAGAAGAATGTAATCCAAGCATAAGTAATAGCTAAAACATCAAGCGAATTATTACATTATTCACTCAAGTGTATCTTTTCACCTAGAAAGGCTGTGCATACTGCATGTTATTGTAGAGTTCAGTGTATTTCATTTACTTCCTATTTCTTTCCAGGTGATGTTACAAGTTCAGGAATCACCTTGGCTCTCCAAAGTGCTATAACCTTCCAAGCAACCCATGTTATTAAGCTCTTGAATTGAAAATGGTGAATTTTATTTTTCTGCAATGACAAGTAAAGCTTAATTATGGAATTGGAATCTAGAAGAATAAGAGGATAAGAAGGATCTGGATTTTTACTGCTTTCAGAAGACAAGCAAAATGGGGCCTTTCATTTTAAAAAAGTCACAAAACCAAGGATACATCAAAAGAAGAAAAAAGGTGAAAGAAAGAATCAAAATATAGAGCAGAACTTAAACCATTCCAGCTTATGTCAATAAACATTGAGATATTAACCCTAATATGGGGTATGTACAAGGGTTAAATATTACACGTGACCAGTTTAGCATAGTTGCTGAGGAGTACAAGGTGCTCTTTAAAAATCAAAATATAGAATCTGTAAAGTAATAAGGAATCTTGATTCTTTTGCATGTTCAACATTTAATGAGAATACCATTTGTACATTTACAGGGATATAGTCAACAACGAAGGAATACAAATATCACCTTCTAATTATTGGGCCAAGATGATTCTGTCTGAAATGTATCTGTCAATGCAGTGTACTCTATGAGCAAATACATTTTAATTAGCAAGTTGATAATCAGTGTTAGTTTTTGTGTACATCTGCTTGCTCTTTCAAATACAATCATCCTACTACCTGGCTGAGTCAGGCTATTTAATTGCTTTATTTAATTTCAGTATCAAATGGCCAATTTACAGAAGGATTACTGTATTTGCATTTGTTTGGGGGGGGTATTTTTGATGAAATGACTTCAACAGCATGTAATCAACTTTTTAAGAAAAAAAAAATAGTTCAAAAGAACAAATTAAAAGATAAAGAAATATGCAAAACCTAAAATGAATGGCATCTGTGAAGCAGATTTAATTTCTGTCCTCCAAAATGTGCCATATTGTAATTACAAAGGTTTAGGTAAATTTTACTACTTTATGTAAACTCAATAAGGCAAATCCAATTATGTTTTATTTATTTTAAGTCAATTATGCTGTGTAATATGTTTCTTTCAGTTTGCAGGCAGCACTGGTAGTGCCCAAGCTGTTTATGAAACTTCAAATTAAATTTTTTGATGCATTCTGGATGCAAAGGAGAGAAAAAAATTGGCTAACAAAAGAATGATCAAAATTAACTAACCTTTATAATTTCTCCTTCTATTCTTTAAGACAGATGCATAACACATACACACATATATAAAAAGTGTAGTAGCCTTCAAGTATACCATCTTTCATTGTCTTGCTCAACAAGGGGAGAGTAGTATTTAGATAACTAAAACATTGCAAAAGCAATGTTTATACCTGACATATATGCTATCTAATGTCTGGAACCATGTTCTGTCTTCAATTGCATGTCATACACTTAATGTCTTTGTCAGAAACAAGAAAATAAATACCTTCTGCTCTAAGATTTTTTGGATGACTGGAGGACAAAATAATTTTTTTAATTCCTCTTTGAAGAAAATGATGGACAGTTTGTACAATACAAGTGCTTAACACTGAAAATTATAACTTCTGAAGTGCAGATATATAGCTGTTCCAGAAAAGCTTTGAGATTCCTCATAGAAGTGTGACATTTATTAATTTTTCAAATTATTTATATCAATATTCTATTGCTATTGAAAGTATTTCAACTAATCCTTAGCTAGTCAATTGACTCGGTTCTCCATGCACTCCTTCTTCCTAAATTATTTCTTAAATGAGCAGGACAGAGTCCAAAAAACCCAAATGGACTTTTTTAGTAGAGTATTAGTAGTCAGACAATTTAACAGAAAGGAAAGAGGATAAGAAAAAAAAATATCTAAGTTTCTCACTGGTACTCTTTCCCACTTTCCTTCTGCAGTGAAAAGGAATAGTGAACAAGGTAATAGAAGTCTCTTTTTTCTCTGTACTGAAAGCTATGTATGAGGAGCTGAATTGCTAGAAAAGCATTTCAAGGCAGACAGAAAATTAGACAATCAGGGGACCTCCTTTGATCTTCAGAAGTTTTTGAGAATCAGTACAAGACAGCTTATCAGTAGCGTTCAGAAGACACAATTAACTTTTGGAGAGATTTGTTTTTCCTAAAAGAGCTTGAAAAATCGGCTGAACAGCTGGGCTCAAAGAGTTGTAGTAAATGGGGTAACATCTGGCTGGCGATCAGTCACCAGCGGTATTCCCCAGGGCTCAATTTCAGGGCCACTTCTCTTTAATATTTCTATCAATGACCTGGATGCAGGAGTTGAGTGCACACCAAGTAAATTTGCAAATGATGCTAAGTGAGGAGGAGCTGTTGATTCCCTTGAGGGTAGAGATGCCTTACAGACAGATCTTGACAGGTTAGACTGCTGGGCAATTGCCAACTGTATAAAATTAAACAAGAACAACTGCTGGATTCTGCACCAGGGATGGTGTAATCCTGGATGTATGTAAGACTGGAGGACATGATTGTAGCCCTGCAGAAAGAGATCAGGGCTGGGGCGGAGGGGGGTTCACTGATGGTTAGGTTAATATGAGTAAACAAAATGCCCTGGTGGCCAAACGGGCCAACTGTATCCTGGGGTGCATTAAGCACAACAAACATAGTTTAACTGCTGAGAGATTGCCCCACTATAGTCAGCATTGGTGCAGCCTCACCTGGAATACAGTTTTGGGCTCCACAGTATGGGAAGGATACAAAAATATCAGAGTGTGTCTAAAGGAGTGTAACAAAGTGAAAAGATTAGAGGGCATGATGTATGTATGAGGAGCAGTTATGGATACGAGGTTTGTTCAGCTTAGAGAAGAACAGACTGAGAGGTGACCTCATTGCTATCTACAACTTCCTCATGAGGGGGAGCAGAGAGGTGCAGATCTCTCTGGTGTCAGGTGATTGGAATGGCTTAAACTGTGTCAGGAGAAGCTCAGAATAGACATTAGGAAAAAGTTCTTCACTGAGGGTGTGGTAAAGCACTGCAAGAGGCTCCCCAGGGAAGTGGTCGTGGCTCCAACCCCATCAACATTTGCAGGCATTTGGACAATGCTTTTAGATATATGGTTTAACATTGAGGCTGCCCTGTGTGGAGTCAGGAGTTGGACTCAATGATCCTCAGGGATCCCTTCCAATTCAGGACATTCTATGATTCATATGAATAGTTTTTCTACTCTGTGTATGTTTACCTTAGTGTTATATGGGGATTCCCTATCTGAATAACGTATTTGTACTCTTCAATTGCTTCCATTGTTAACTGATGTATTTTTATACTAACAATTTTTCAGAAATTGTTTCAAACTTCAGATCTTCAATTTTTTTTATGAATTTTCATTACACAATAGTATGAGAAGCTAAAATATTATTTTAACTATACTTTTGACTTTCTGTGCTATCTGTTGACATTGATAACGTTTACCATTTCTGTTAAGAAATGGAAAGGAAAAAAATATTTTAAACAAAAATGATTATACTTTTGAAGAATTATTTACAGGTCATTTTAAATTATCCGAAGTTACTCATAGACCTGTGGTTTCTATCCACAGAAGCTCCACAAACTGTTCTATTGAATGTGTTCTCTTAAAATTGCTATGAAAGTTAGAAAATGTTTTACAAAATATAGCTGTACACTTAGCAGTTGAATATCTCTAATAGCAGCATAGCTGATACTAAAAAATTATGTTTCCAGCCTGATCTATTTTCTTATTGAATAATTATGCTAATAAAACACAGGTCTAACACATGATATTATCTAGTGAAGTAACCAGAATTAGATACTCAAATGAAGATACATAGAACTCTACATTCAGTTGATGTAGAATAATCTACTTTCTTGTCACTCTGTCTTTTGCCTAGCATTCATACTCAAACTCTCTACCCACTAGAAATTGTTTTTCACTAGGAAACAGCAACATCCAAGCATCAAAGTCTGCATTAACTAGAGATGATTAGAATAATTTTCTGTCTCTACATGTTTAAATCCTCTCAGCCTAGACATTTTTACTTCAAGGTCAGTAAGTGTAAATCCATGTCATATAATGTGAAGGAGAAAAAAAAGTGTCCTTAAATCTTTATTTAAGTTCTTTTTGTTTTCATTTCACTGATGGTCCCATTGATCTTCTCTTAACAAATAAAATAAAAAAAGAGCAGAAGCTCTTGATCCATGATACTTTATATTATCTCCATTGTGTATATTTTTGCTGACATCTGCCCTTATTCATCTTTCTGTGAGATAAGCAATCTATTTTCTCATATTTTTTTCTGTTACTGTAATTTACTTTCATCACCATTTCTGAAACACTCTTCTTCTGATTGGCATAGCAGTTTCTAAAAGGCATAAGTGTTTCTTCAGCTTCATGCAAAATTCCACATCTGTACTAGATAACACTCTGTCAACCAAGAATTATTTTACCCATAATAAAATTGTATATCCAAGATAGCTTTTATTGTTGTGTTCACAATTGTTAAAATTACTTTAGAGTAAGGCCTTGGCTTGGAAAGATGTGTAGAAATGTAAAAAGAATTCCCCTTCAGTTTCTCTGAATTAATTTACAGATCCCGGAAACCCTGAAGAAAAACAGTTTTGTTAAAATGAAAGGTACACGTCTCCAGGGTTTGAATTCAGTATGTACTGATTTGACTTCTACAAGCAAATACTTCAAATTTACAACGTGATAGAAAGGTGAGAAAAGTAAATCTTAAACTTCTAGCTAAAGATAGGTATAAAAACTAAAAAGTCACAAGTTAATACTTGCTTTATATTTGTAGGTTACTGTTTCAATTTCTTCCTTGGCTATGAATCATAGAACCATAGAATTAGAGAATTGTTTAGGTTGGAAAAGACCTTTAAGATCATCAAGTCCAAACATTTACCTAGCATGGCAGATTACCACTAAACCATGTCCATAAATACTATGTCAACCCACCTTTTAAATACCTCCAGGGGGTGATGACTCAACCGCTTCCTCAGGCAGCCCGTTCCAATGCCTGACAACCCTTTCAGGAAAAAAAGTTATCCTAATATGCAATTTAAACCTTCCCTGGTGCAACTTGAGATCATATCCTCTAGTCTTATTGCTTGTTAGTTGGGAGAAGTGAATGACACCTGCTCAGTACAACTTGCTTTCAGGTAGCAGTAGGGAGTGATAAGGTCTCTCCTGAGTTTCCTTTTCTCCAGGCTAAACAACCCCAGTTCCCTCAGCTGTTCTTCATAAGACTTGTGCTCTAAACCCTTCACCTGCTTTTTTGTCCTTCTTTGCACATGCTCCAGAACCTCAATGTCCATCTTGTACTGAGGGGCCCAAAACTAAACACAATATTCAAGGTATCAGAATGTCGTGGTTTCAGCCGAAATCGCAACCGG
>JAHREE010152188.1:0-19497 GCA_033628505.1 Tringa tobata | reverse complement strand
GTATTCCTCCCAGGCTATCTGTCCTTCCTTCTACCCTCTGTAGGCTTCCTTTTAGTCTTTGAGTTTGTCCAGGAACTCCTTGTTCATCCATGCAGGCCTCCTGGCATTTTTGCCTCACTTCCTCTTGGTTGGGATGCATTGCTTCTGAGCTTGGAGGAGGTGATGCTTCAATATTAACCAGCTTTCTTGGCCCCTCTTCCCTCCAGGGCTTTATCCCATAGTACTCTACCAAGCAGACCCCTGAAGAGGCCAAAGTCTGCTCTCCTGAAGTCCAGGACAGGGAGCTTGCTGTGCACTCTCCTTACTGCTCTAATCATCTGAACTCCACTGTTTCACGCTCACTGCAGCCAAGGCTGCCCTTTAGCTTCATATTCCCCACTAGCTCCTCCTTGTTGGTGAGAACAAGGTCCAGAATAGCACCTCTCCTCATTGGTTCCCCTGTCACTTGGAGAAGGAAGTTATCATTGATGCATTCTAAGAACCTCCTCAATTGCTTATGCCCTGCTCTGTTGTTCATTCAACAGATATTGGAGTGGTTGAAGTCCCCCCATGAGGACTGAGGCTTGTGAACATGAGGCTTCTCCTACCTGTTTTCAGAGAGCCTTATCCGCTTAGTCTTCCTGCTCAGGTGGCTTTTAGCAGATAGCCACTATAATGCCAGCTTTCCCTGCTCTCCCTTTAATCCTGACCCATGGGCTGTCAGTCAGCTCTGAAAACTGAATCATGCTCTTTTCTGGAGACTTTTACTTTCAGGGCTACAAAGTACTCTGACCCACCTGGCCATCATAGTAACATAGTCTTCTAACACATTCATTAATAAATGGAGAGAAAATTCATTTGATTATTGTAATACTGGTAGCTTGGGTTTGGATTTTTTTTTGAGTAAAACATACCAACAAAGCTACATTACAATAAAGTGTCAGTACTGCTGTTTGTTTTTAATCAAAATAAACAATCCCCCCAGCAGCAGAACATATGTACCAATTGGCCGCCATATCATAAAATAATATCACCATGGTATTCATTGTTTTCTGTTTACATACTGTTATCTTCCTATCGCTACTACAACATTACATAAGGCCAAAATATCCACTGACTTGGACTGAAGCAATGTCAAGTCTCTACACATGCCTTGTGTGGTAAGATGGAAAACACTGTGATGGCATCTTCTGAGAGTAATGATTTTTATAGAGATAATTCTTTTGATATTGCAGAGTCCTTCAAACATCAGTGTCAGATTAGTCGAGCAGCATGCTCATTTCACCAAGGCACAGCAAAAGATTAATATTATAAAGAAGATGACCAGTAACAATTTACTGTACATCATTCCTAACACATTTCACAATTTTAACCTTGAGACATGACACATGATGTAATGTCAGATGCCACAGTAAGAAAAAGTATTCCTTACAGCAAGCCTCAGGCTACTTATTGGTAATTGGTTTCATGAGCATTTAGAAAGTGATGAAATCATTTTGCCCATTTATATTTGAAATGCCTATCTCAAAAAGCATATTGTTCTACTAGGCAGTATACTGTCATGTCAAGTGTTCCATTTATTTTTGGAAAATCATCATCATAAACTAACTGGTATTTTCAAAATCTTATTTATAGGCAAAGAAGAAGCCTATATTCTTAAGAATCTCATAATAAGATCTAATTGTTACTGGAAAAAAAGAACAACGATGCAGTTGAAATTGTTATATAATCACGTTATTTTCTAATCCTCTTTCCCAGTGTTATGCTCTCCATTCCACTGTCTTGCAGGATCATAACATTGGTGGCTAGTTTGGTTGTACTGGTGTGTTGTGAAGAGTTATCAACATTTGGAGTCTTTTGCCAAGAGGAATATGGTGATTGTGCTAATGGTTTCTTCCTCATCATTTGGGGTCATTAAAAATGTTTATTAAGATTTTTTACATGTTTCTCTTTCTTCATTAGTCTGCATCTCCACATTACATATGAATTTACTGTATGCGGTTCCTTTTCAATATGTCTTTGTTCCTCTTGTTACCTCTAAGAACAATTTTGTCCAGGTCTAAGTTCGTATTTCTGTAACTGACTATGGATGAGTTGCTTATAGCTGTGGGGTCTTCAGTGCCAACCCTGTGCCAGCCTTATGCCTTTTCCTTGTGCACATGTATGAAGACACCCCCTCATTCGCCTTTATGCTGGTTCCTGCATCCTTGCTCTGCTGTTATACCAGGACCATACTTCTCTACATTACATCATTATGTTGGAATCATAATTATCTCATTCTTCACAGAATAATTTCTTGCTACTGCTATATAAATAAAACTATGGTTGTACCATGCTAAGACTATAATGATCTTTTATTTGCCTGAACAAATCTGTATGGACTTACATTGATTTTTTTTTCCTTAATATTATAATGACAAAGACATTGAAGAGATAATCTCTTTCTATTTGTCAGTCCTTTGAATGATGTTCTTCATTTTGAGATTATCAGTCTTTTAGTATGTTTTTTTTCATTTATGACTTTAACTTCTGTATGCTTGATTAGTTTTGACAGATTAATATGACTTCCTCTTTCTTCTTTTTATATAGAGAAAATAAAAATATAAAATATAAATAAACTGTAGTCCAAATAAATTTTCCTCAAGGGTATGGTCAACAGATTCCTTTGTTTACCATGAGGTACATATGTACTCTTATACTTGGTCTAGGCACCCTCATTATTGTCTCTTGGACTGTGGTCCAGTGGACTATGATTCAGTTTCAACAACCAATCTCATTCAGGCAGCTGAAGAAATTAGCTCCCCAAAAGCCTTTCTTGCCTACCACTATATCATTCTCCCTGGTTATCATTTTATAGTATTGGTAACTGAATAGAACAAGAACTATGTATTTAAACAATATTTGGTCTATTAAACTTTAGCTGAAATTGAAAACAAGGTGGATTAATAACTCAAATTTAAATTCATTGCAAACTACGAATAGACACTATTTTGTTTATATTTTATTGGCAAAGAGGAATCAATGCCATAGAAGAACTTGGGGTACACTGATGGACATATTAAATTTTTCAGCCTTATGAACTAAATTTGCCTAATATGTCCCATCTCTTAGTCTTCTTCATCTGCAAAACCAGCCATGATTTCCACTAACATGTAAGGTTGAATATAGGCTTAGTTGTGTAAGCTTTTCTCACAGATAGAACAGCCTGACTGTGATAAGAACAGCCTGACTGTGATACTACTTAAAAACAAAGTGATCAATTTTTCTGTTTACTCTCTAAATAATTCATGTTCTTGTGTCTGTGCATGGTACAGTTGAAGGCACTTTTATTTCTCATTAGCAGGCAAATCATTACTTCAAACAGAGCAGAATACTTGACATTATCATTCCATTGTCTTTCTTAAAATATGCTCAGTTTTTATGTTAAGAAAACTCACTCAAAACTTAAGAACTAAACTAAAGTGTTTCCTACTTGTGCTTTATATAATCCAGACTGTCATTTAGATGCTGATGGTTTAGTTACATGGATTTTCTTCCTTTGAATTTTATAAGACACAATTGGTGTGCTACGTCTACAGGTGATGACAGTGCAGGTTTTCTATTTTCACCTTATCAATAAGATATTTGTTTATAGAATAAAGGTAGGTGGAATATTCCACTAACTATATTTTTTTCCTATTCAGATCCAAAATAGGCATCCAAAACATAAATTTCTAATAAAAAATTATTAGAAATAAATTAGAAATTTATCAGAGTTTTGCTAAATTAGAGGTTATAAAAAGCTGAAATAAACCCACATATTTTTGCATGTATATTTAACCATGAAATTTTAAGCAAACACCTGATAGAATTAATCTATTGTATTCTCCTACATAGCCAATGTAGAATAATTAGCAGCTCTAAGATTTGATGCAGATTTCAGGTGAGCAGAACTGTCTTTTGAAAGTCTTTCTCCTGCTCTCCATTGGCATCATATGAAATCTCTTACAGTAACTTTCCTGTTGCAGATACATTTGTGAGACCAGTTTGGAACAAAGATGGCAAGTAACATTCAAAAACAGTTTTGTTTCTTTTAAGGTTGCTGTGAAGCACAATTGTGTCAGATCAACAGATGGCACAACACAAACAGACAATCAGAACATGAAGTAGTAAGCATTCTTTGACTAAATGTTTGTATGTGTGTTTATTCTTATACTTTGATAAAGATGGACAGTAGTACTATCAATACACTAACTCTAGAAGACTTAAGACGTAAAAAATGTTTTGTACTACAATGAAAGTAGACACATCCTCCGAAACGTGAATTTACTTTAAGAACAAGACTCCAAATTATTGAGCTATGCAGTAGACTGTTCTTGTCAAAAACTTCTTACACCCTTTTATATCAAATATATGTAGGTGTTGAATATATCACCCATATGCTAGCTATTAATAGGGTCATAACATGTAGCAACTTACTCAAGATTTTGTGTCAAAAATCCAAAGATGTTGAAAGTTAGAAGATGAATGAATCACAAATAACAGAAAATAAGGTATTGCTATTTTTCTGACCGGAGTCTCATGATCTGGCTGAGAAGGCCGAAACAAACACATATGAGGCAGAGATTGAATTACAATGAAATATAGTTCTGTTGCCCACAAAAGCTTCACAACATATCTACTCTGGGACATACAATAGGAAGTAAGTTTTCTCCTTGGGAGTTTTAGAAATGGAATGTGCTCTAAAACATCTGTAATCAAAACTAAAAATGTCATGATGGAGTTATACTATTTTTTAAAATGTTAATCTGTAACAGTACCATTTTTTTTCACCTTAGGCTATCTTGAATTGTTCTGAAAGTGCTTCTTTTTAATTGGTTAGAGTTGTTGATGCCATTTGCTGCATGGCAGGATATAGGATTAAATACTGCTTGTTTCACTGTTTATCTTTATGATAATGGGCAGACACTAATAAAAATGACTGTTACTTGTATTCAGCAATGTCTGCTTTCAGTTTTATTCCTTGCAGGAAGATATATCCAATATTTACAGTGTTGTACTCCTCTTATGGTTTCTATTTCCTCTCGGGATGAGAAGAGGAGATTGTTATTTCCTTTCTGGTTAGTGTTCACTAGTATCTGCCATTAAGGTCCTTCTGTTACAATATTTGCAGCTAGAAATGAAGTCTAACAGATTTTTTTTTTTTTTTACCTGCAGCTTGGTATTTCACAAAACATTTGTAAAGGTTCTTGTATTTTGCATCTGCTCACATGACCTATAAAAGTCAATAAAGTTATCTACAGGAAAATAAATCAGAAATAATTACATTGAAATAATTATTGCATTTGAGAGGAAATTTTAAGCAAGTATGACTGTCTGTTTACTCATGGAAACTATAACTTTGATGAGAAAAACTCCACAAACTAGCTTCAGACATCTAAAAGTACAGTGTAGATTTGACTCTAGGTGGCTTTGTAGTCAATGAGAAGAAGGAATCTCCACAGAACCAGCTCTCATTTAAGAAATACGAGTCCATTGTTTAGAAAGCCCTCAGGAGCTATAAAGCTAAGGTAGACCTGTAACTTCTAGGCATCTAAACTTGTGTCCAATTTTGTTTTGTTCATGTTTTAATTTTTTTTTTTTACATCTATTAGCAGTGACTGTGAAACATGAAGCTAACATTCCATCATCAGAATTTGCAATTTAAGAGCTGAAACCCAGGATGGTCTGCATTTTATTTCACATGGGATTTCTTCAGCACAAGTTGTGTGGGTAAAGACTTATATATCCAGGATGACTAGATACAGGGTTTGTTAAAACCTAGATATTTAAAATTATTTTTCTTTCCAAAATCAGAAGCCTAATGATGTGTTAGACAGCTTTCAAAGTTGAACAGATTTATTTCTTTAGTGAGTCTTGTCTGTATTCAGCAAGCAGAAACAAAGTCAGATTAGTGTTAAGAAACAGATGTGAGACCCTAGAAAAAGGACATTTATTTATATTCTGACATAAGCACCCATGCTAGCTTTTCTCACCTACTTGATAGAATATGCAAGCAAGTCACTAATACAGGCCATGTATTAGCAAGATAACATATTTGACATGATTTACAAATGAGAATGAGGTTTTGTGAGCACTTGTAAACATAAATATTACACTAAAAGTCTTTATTTTTTTTTCCTTAAAGGATGCTGCTGTGTCACAAATCACACCCTTTTTACTATCATAGAAACACAGAATCATAGAATGCTTAGCATTGAAAGGAACCTGAAAGATCATCTAGTTCCAAACTCCCCTGCCATGGGCAGAAACACCTTGCACTAAACCAGGTTGCTCTAAGCCCCATCCAATCTGGCCTTGATCACTTCCAGGGATGGGACATCCACAATTTCTCTGGGAAACTAGTTCCAGTGCCTCATCATCCTCACAGTAAAGAATTTCTTCCTTATATCTAATCTAAGTGTACCCTCTTTCAGTTTAAAGCAATTACCCCTTCCCCTGTCACTACATATCCTTGCAAAAAGTCACTCTCCAGCTTTCTTGTAGGCCCCTTTTAGGTACTGGAAGGCTGCTATAAGGTGTCCCCATGATACTTGTGTTTTCATGGAGGCATTTAAGTTGGGCCCTCGATTAAGCTGACTTAGTGGATGGAGTGGCTGGAAGTCCTTTATGCTGCATTTCAGGTGCTCTCCTGCTGACCTGTAATCCTGCTCCAGGCTCTGGGCATCTATTAGTGGCTCTGGTATCAAACTGGTAGGAGTGGGATGGACTGAAGTTCCCCTTCCCCATCAACTTTAGTTTATAGCCCTCTTCAGAAGCTTGCCAAGCCTGTGACGAAAGATGCTCTTCCTGTTCTCTGACAGATGGACCTCATCAGCCCCAAGTAGACCCAGATTCTCAAAACAAGTTCTTTGGTCTAAGTGCTGAAGCATGTGGATGTGGCACCAGTCTTGTAACCATTTCTTGACTTGATAGATGTGACTGGTCCTTTGACTAGAGGACTGATGAAAAAACTACCTGCACTCCAGAGTACTTTACCACCACTCCCAGAGTTCTGTAATCCTTCTTGATACTCCTCAGGCTGCTCCAGGCAGTATCACTGTATTTTATTGTGTATTTGGTCATATTTAACTGAACCCTTGTGACCAGAGGAAAAAGATGAACAAATTGTAAAAATGATGCAACTGGGAAAAAAATTGAAAACGTTGCCCTTCAGTGGCTGAAAGTGTGCCTTTAGTGTAAGCTAAAGAGATACCTATTTCTTCTTCCCTAGATATTGTATTTTAAATAGCTAAATTGGAGATATTTGCCTGCAGAAGAAAGTTAGATTCTTAATAAGAAATAGGAGTACTATGGACTTACTTTCAGAAAGAACAATCCTAAACTCCACTCCAATACTGTAGATTCTTTCTTAAAAGAACAATAATTATTCCTAATAACTTTTGATATCTACTATTTACAGAGGTCAAGAAATAATGTTATTTCTAAGCAAAACAAGTTCTAAGGATATTCGTTCGTAATACTTCGAAATAGAGTATTCTTTTCCTGTTCCAGTTTTTAGCATTTATTATATAGTTCTGTTTTTATGATGATTATCTTTTAAAATATTTAGAGGTAAGTTTGAGTCCCTTTCATCAACCCTTCCCGGTTTTCCAGATTAACCATGAACCCAAGACAAAGCAATCATTTGTATTATGCAATTAATTTAGTAAAAGAAGACTCTTTCAAAATACTCTGGAAGTAAAAGTATGAATTAGTTTTGAATCCTCTGCCTCAAAATTAATGTAACATTAAAGCAATAAAGATTAATCCTGTTTAGCCTGTTGCATTCAGATTGCAATCACTTTCATTATCTTAATAAATATGTATAAAATTACATGTTGGCTTCTTGTTGGTTGTTTCTGGTGTTTTTTTTTTCATCATTGGCAATAAAAATGTTAATATTTTTTACATTTGTAAACATACTTCGTAGACTATTTTTATACATATATTATAACAATATATATATATGCCACCCAATAAATTTCACCCTATAATGAATAAGATCACCCTAAGTCTATTATTTATGGTGTTTTCTGTCTTCAGTTATGAGTTTATGAGTATTAGTGGAGCTGCTACTAATGATGACGTGTTTTCTTGAACAACAGAATATTTTGAGAAGGTGTCAATGAGTTACCAATAGAATTATGTCTATTTCTAATAGATACAAATACTTACAGAGAGGTCTCTCTCAATGTCTTCCAACATGGCTGCTAAATAAACAAAAGTAGATACAAAATTCAATGACTTTGAAAGGTGGCATTTTGTCAGACTCTGTGTTTCAGGCTCCATGTCAGAAAATTGAAGCAAAAGGTGTATTTTTAACAATTTTATTTCAGGAAGATTTTCTGGAAGAGAAGTTAATTTCTTGCTCTTGTAATTCAAAAGGAAACTTTCTGAATCAAAGATAAATAGAAACCATGCTGTTTGAAACAGCTAACAACCTTGAACCAGTATTGATTAAAAAGGTGTACTTTGACAGAGGGTTAGCTTCATTATTTATTTTAAATCACTGATGCATAGTGTTTGTTTCCCAGTTTGACACATGGGAGAGTCATAAAAATAGTGCTAAGGATTATTTTCCTCCTTTTTTTTTTCTTTTTTTTCTGAAGTGGACTTGTTTTCACCCCAAACTAAGAGACACTATGACCTTTGTACTTCTTAAGTTCAAGGGTAAGAAACCATTTCCTAATGCCTTTTGTTAGGAATCAGTTTCACTGTATCTGCTTGCAATTGCATTTGTGGTTCTCATTGAAGGAGACCGAACATATAGATTTCCCAGAATCTCCTTATTAAATTATCTTTAATACCTATTACAAAACACATAGTCAATCTTTTCTTCCTGCAGAACTGACAAATTTTGAAAATGTTCTCTCAACTCCGGTTATATTTTAAAATACATCCACACTGCTAAACATGTCCTTGCCAAAGGGACATTATCATTTGTATGGAGGAGGGAGACAAAGCCCCGTGCTCCTCTGTAAGATCTGCTGACTGATAGACATAACAATTTTCCTGGACTTTTCTTTGCAATATAAACTGTGGTAGTATGGCTCAAGGAAATCCTTATAAAAATATAGTTCATGGTACATAAAATGAGAAATTTTATTGTATTTTTATATTAGTGAAATGAACACTAAATATCTTCATTCTCTTCAGTGCATTTAAATATACTTGCTTATAATTTTTTCCCTTAATCATTCAGAGAAGAAGAAGAAAAAATATATAGTTTTTAAGGGCTGTTTTATAACAGTACACTTAAAAATATTGTGTATTTTTATTAAAAATATCAACAACAATTAATATCATAATATACAATCTGAGCCACCCTATTTCTGATTAAATGCTCACCTGTAATATTAAATTTTCTTCCAGTTGTCCTCTGGAATGCCACAAATATGTTTGTGTCTCTGCTTTGTCTTGGTTTCTGTATATGACTAGAACATGAGATTTCCAAGATGTCTCCATGTATTTATTATACGTATTGACTTACACAAAAGAACTCAGTGTCTTGATCAGAGGTTGTAGTAAATAGTGCATTAGAGTTCCTAAATAATCAGTGAAATAACATAGTGAAAATACTATACCATGACTGCAGCAATGTCCCATTTACTGTTTGGGATTTTTCTGCTGTAAGAGTTTAGCAAAAATTCCCAAAAGGAGACATTGATGAAGTTTCTCTAACCTAAGTTATCCTCCAACACTTTCAGCAAACTGCATTCTCAAATATGCCCTCATGACTTTATGCTAAAATTTATGTTGTTTAACCAGCTTTTAGCTTCATGCTGTAAGAACAGCATTCCAGTAAGAAGCTGTACATCATTCACATTATTTTAGACAGTGTCCTATGAAACCAAACTAAAAGAAAAGAAACCTTACACACATATACGCACACAAAAAAAGTTATGGCTTATGATCATAGAAACATCATCATACACTAAAGGAGTGTATATATGCTATGTTGTGTGAACTAGGACAAGCTTTTTGAGAAAGGGATAACACTTAACAGTATGAAGGTGCAAATTGATCTACTGTCCAGGATTTACCTCCTCGCCCTCTTTTTTTCTTTTTTTAGGAAGTATAGAATTCTCTGTACTACACATCTTTGTACTGAGCTCATTAGTAACTGTATCACCTGAATTCTTCTCATATCTAAAATACTTCAGTTCCTCCAATACCCAGAATGCTTAATTGACTGTATACTTAAAACCTTTCTCTTGGTCTCCCATTGAACACAAAGGAGGCAGGGGGAGCATGGGGAGAACCACCTTCCCTTTTACAGAACAATATTTCAACTTTTATGACTACTGCTACCACAGATGTAGTTTCCCAGGGACTATCTCCCATTTTCTTTCCAGTTCCTGAACATCTTTGTTGTAAATTTATCTACTGGTTTATGCAGTAGAACTCTAGTAGGAAATCTTTTATTGGTCTAGCTCTCAGAATATTCATGAGAAATATTAGATACCTGGGTTTTGGTTTTACTTCTATAAAAAATTATCACATAATATTGAACTGAATACCACTTTTGAATTCTATAAAATAGTTTTGATTATTAAATATTTAACACAGTTTTTCACTCTGCAAAGGAAGGAGCATGTAACAAAACTTATATAGCCACAAAATCGTATTTATGCAATCTTATTTCTGTTACTGACTCTGACCGTCTGGAATTCACTGACAAACTTTCCACATGGAGTAGTATGTCATCAGGATTTAAAAAAGACTAGCCATTCACTGTCACTTTTTCAACCACTTATGACACAGAATTTACTATTGAGAGAATATTTAATCTATCCTGCACATAAATATATTTGGTGGCAGCTAGAATGTTGAAAACAGAAGGGTGTAGGAGATTGCAAAATGATCCTAATTTCACAAAGTACTGCAAGATGTCGTCAATTAGATATCCTCCATGGATATCTTAAGCTATTCTTCCAGAAATGTATGGATGTCTCATAGATACTGTGTCATTTCAGCAGAAGATCAGGTTGAACACAGAACACCTGAGATGGTAGTAGATGCTATCCAGCCTATTGTATGGCATCTTCCCTGCTAGGCAGGAAGTGAGTATTTGGAATACTAATGGTCTAATAGAAGATTCTTGGGTAACTTTCTTTTCTGAGACAGACAGCTTTAATTATGTCAATTATCGTTTTGATCAACAGGTTCTTTCTGTAAGATGGCTTTTAAACTGTGCAAAATTATTCCTATCAGAATAGAGAGCTTAACTGACAGCCATTATCACGTAGTTTCAGAAACAGTGGCTGACAGGAACTAGAAATTACATTATTTGCCATTGGCATTTGATATAACTGTTTATCCAGTGGTTTTGCTGCTGATCGAAGTTAGGGAATTCAGAGTTGAATAATACAATATTTTCCCACTTTGTGAGTGCATATGTATGAAAACATTATTTTCCTGTAGAATTTCTTCTAAATCTTAAAAACAGAGATTTTCCTGAGTCTGTCATAGCAGTATCATTACTAAGCTGTTCCAGTTCACTATATTTTATTTCAAAGATTATATGTTCTTAATAACCTCCCTCTCTGCATGTGCATACAGTGTACTTTAATAAAAATATATTTAATTCAATCAAAACACTTTCTTACTACCTTTAATTACAGTGTACATTCTACTTAAAAGTCTGGCAAAAAATGACATTTGTGAGTTATTTTGACCGGCAAACCTGTTATGTACTAACTTCACATGAGAGTGCAATATATTAGTCCAAGTGTGTAGATGTAATATCAGTAGTCAATCTACACTGAAACATTGGGTGGTTTATAAAGAATAATAAGGAATCAAACTAAAATGTGTGTATGTGTTTATTGTGTTTACATGCACTTTCTCCCAAGAAAGATCTGCCTATCTAAACAATGACAGTCACTGAAGCAATAAAGTTTACAGATTGGATCTATTTTGCCTGCATGCTACTTTACTTGGTATATCATACATATGATATTACAGTGTCTGCTGATAGTCTGGTTTTAGGGGGTTCCATCCTTTCTCCCTCCTTCATACTACTTATTATCACCATAATTTTACCAAGATTGCCATTTAATATTGAATAAAATTATTTCTTTAATGTGGATAATTTACAAACCTTTTTTTTTTTTTTTTTTTTTTTTTTACAGATTTGGGATGGAGATGAACTGAAGCATTAAAATTTAGAAACCTCTTTAACCTGGAATGTTGAAAAATATCCACTGGCATCCAAAACTGAAATAGTAGTCCATGCCCTAAACAGCAATTCAGTTTTCTGAATTATAAACCACCTGGGTAAGAGTCGGTACTCAAGTCTGCCTAAAATTATCCTTGGTGCTTAGCTTTACTTGTCTGTACACAGGCAGAGGTGTCGGTTTTGAGGCAACTGGTACCTACTTCTATTTAAGTTTTCACCACCATTGAGTGTTTAGCAACTGTTTGTTATGGGATCAGATAGAGAACAAATAAGATAAAGACTGACTCTAATTAATGGTTGAGATAATTGGTTAAAAGAGAAGACGGTTAGGTAATCATCTCCATGATAGAGGAATAGATTTCATTTCGGCTTTTTATCAAATGATGTTAAAACAGAAAAATAATAGAAATTAAAATGTTCTTGCATTTCAAGGAAATAAGTATGAAACCACAGTTTTGGTCATCACAATCAAAAGTCTAAAGTGTTAGGTTGGAATAATGTTTCAAGGTCAGGGATTTTTATTTATTTATTTGTTTAAATATGTATGTATATATATCTATGATTTGGTGTGTAATCTCTATCATTTATCGACACAAATGGCTCCCATGAGGATAAGTGAAAATGATCTCACAAAGTGCAGTTTATGGCATGAGGGTCAGACATTGTGCTATGTCACACTGTGCTGAGATCTGGATTTCACCACTGCAGGGTAAAGTAGGCTGACCAGTAGACTGTTAGGCACATACTATCACCACCACAAGTTAAATAAAAATGCTCAAAAAAGGACTAGATAGACTGGATGGGATACACGGAAGTGTCTAGTGTTTCCTTACAAATTTAGATACCATAGACTTTTAGAAAATAATAGGAGAAATTAAGTAGAAGAGCGTAGTAAATGTTTAGGTCAAGTGTGCTGAACTCTTAAAGAGGTACTCTTATTTGGGAATTAAAGTCACTCCCCTTCACTATAATTTTAATTTCTGTGGTTGTGTAATCAATACAGTGTAATGAAACAATTTTATTCCCAGCATTGGCTTCTTCATCATTCATGTTTTGTTTCAAAACAAGCATGGTTTTGAAGTGAATCTTCCAATTGTCCTCATTTATATTTGTTGATTAAATTTACTCAATAGTTTTACTCCCCACAAAGTAGATTTCTGTGAGGGGAAGCTAAGTCAGAAACTACATTTTATGAGTGAACTAACATGCTTTAGTTTCTTATTGGAAAACAAAGCTCTGAACCTTCAGACAGTTTTATATTAAACATGTAGTGGTTATATTTGGTAAATGACATCATCAAAATAAATCCAGTCAGGAGTAAAAACTCTGAACCTCACCTGATGTACATGGAGCATGCCCAGCCCTGATTACTTTGATCTACTGCTTCTCTCCTATCCTTTCTGAGTGCCTTGATAGTATAGATATAGCCAGTTAGAACCAATCACCCAATGCTGAATGTGTTTTAGCTTTTGTTAGTTTAACTCTTGTAAGTAACAATTCTCACCCAGAGTAAGAGTGAGAAATTCCTCACGTAGATTTTTTTTCCTGGTATTTCTGCACTGTAGCTTTCTGATTAATCTCTGAGCTGAGATTCATCTGCTGTTTAAGCTAATTTTCTAGTGATTTTTTAGATATGCCTCCCCCTGAGCCCTCTGCCTGATTATTCAGAAGATCTCCCATAGAGTTTCCCACAGGGCATGTGGTATATTGATTAGCCCCATACAGACCCTGAAAATATCTTACATCTGGGTGACTGAACAGAGTTCAGCTAGTTCTTTAAACGTTATTTACACACAGACTATTTGAGCAATTGAGAAGTGCCTGTTTCTCTATGATGCTTAGATCATCAACAATTCTGAGTCCCAACGTCAGCTAGTTCATTTTCAAGTGTCAGAGGATGAAATTGGTCTCAAAGAGAAATAATTCTCAATTTCATTCTATTAGCCTTTTTTACCCATCCAACAAATTCAATAGTCCTGGTACAATACTACTACTAAACCACTGCATTTTCTTTTTTTTTTTTTAAATCTTGTTTCCATTACTGGATTATTGAAGATTGCATAGAAGGGTCAGCACATAAGAAATTAGGAAATCTTTCTGATACCACATGCAATTTTATTCATCTCAAATCTCAGATTTTTCTAGTTAGGAGCACAAACTACAGAACTATAAGTATCAAAATGCAAATGGCTTTTCCTTGTAACGATTTATGCTATGGTAAATAAAATAGCCTATGTAGTCAAATGATTGCATTTTTTCAGCTTGATAATAAAATTGCTTTGAGAAAACGTTATGCCCTGGGTTGTGCTTGATAGATTAACCATTCAGCACTTCAGTTCATCTATTGTTTACTAAGAAAATGATGAACTATAGATGGGCCATGCATTTTAAGGCACTGATGAGGAACACAACAGTTTATTTGGTTTTGTATGTGCAAGTTCAGTTTCTCAAAAAAAAAACAATGCATAGCATCATGATCTGCATTTATGAACTTAAACATAGCTGGGCATTTACACAGGCTTTTAGCAAAACATTTAGTAGTCTAAGAAGCCATGTTATGTGAATTTAGCTGCTTAAATTTAGAACAGTGGCTAGACAAAATGGTGCTGTATATTGTCTCATTTCTGCAATAGCGGAAATCATCCTATTACATCCAAACATTTTCAGTGTGCTTATCTGTAACTCTCCTTGTCATGTCACTATTTCTTTATCTTGAACAGAGAAAAATAAGTTTTTCTAGGATGCAAGTCATCTTTCTGTGCATCCACAGAAAAATGAAAGGAATTGTGAACTACAAATATCTTCTTAGGAATGATCTAAAAGAGAAATAAAAATGAAACACTTGTGAATGTCTGAAGTTCCAGCATCTAAAGTTGAGCAGAATGTGGAGTTTTTGTCACTGATCTGTTTTACTGATAATTTTTATTTAGTGGTAAGAAGTATCCAGGTATTTCAATGAGTAACATCCTGCTGCCAGCTGACAGTGATAACTGCAAGACGATAAATCAGCTTCCTATCTCTAGCATAGTTTTCCAGTGACCTGGAGTGTTGAATTCCTCTCTGCATAGGGTCTCTGTTTCAACAGGAGACCTAAAAAGCATATTCAACCCTGATAATCTGAATTCTGGTATTTAAAGTCTTTTCTTAGCCTGAGGAAGCTGCTTGTTCAAATTGCTTAGCCTGAAACTTGTTTAAAACGTTGTTTAAAACGTTGTTTAAAGGTATTTGACTCCTGGAGTAAATATTCTGCAGATAGGTAAGTTTAATGAGCAAAATCAGACAGCAGCACAATGCTTATAATTGAATTACATGTACTCTGAATGAGAGTACAAACATTATTCACAATTGTTCCATTATCAGACACTGGAAGACCTGTTTTCTGCAAACCAGGTGGCCACAAGTGAGAGCTAGCAGTCAGTGCAGACTACCTAGAAAGATTTCAGAGAGTCACTAGAGCAAAAGTTGCATGCTCAATAACACAACATCATGTGTCCAGAAAAACTTTATCAGAAAATTTAAGCACCAAGGCAACAGAATACGTTTGGAGATTATTTTTCACAAACTTAAATTTCTAACTCTTACTTAATTTGGACTAGGTTTTCTTTTCTGATGTGTTTATTGCAACAAAAAATGTCTTTTATTCTACAATCAAGAAAGTATGTTGAGAATTGTTCTCATTGTAGAAAAATATATCTTATATAAATAAAACAAAAATTTCACTGGTTCAATTGAGAAAACTCGTATGTGATTTTTTCCTTTCTTTGTTTCAGTAGTTGAATAAGTTAATCAAAACACAGATCAAAGGCAGATAGCAGAACTTTTTTTAGGAAAAAGTTTGAAAAGGGACGTGAGAAGATCTCAAATGGCAACATTGAAATCAGCAGGTTTCTGCGTCCTTACAGAGGCAATCTCTACGATTATTGAGGCAGGCATTCTCAGACCTTGGTCTGGGTAAACTTGTTCAGTACTAGAGGTGTATGATGATTGTCTCCATGTAAAAAGAATTTTTAGTAACAATATGTATTTAAAGCTCTTAGTTTCAATATTTAGAATTTGTCAGACTGGAAAATACTTCCAGAAGTTATCTATCTCTGTGCATCAAGGTAAAGTGAACTATATGATATAATTTGCAACAGATTTTTGTCTTTCCAATCTCTGCGTAGGTAGCCAACTCTGGTGTTTTCCTATCCTTTTTACAAGTCTTTTCCATTTCTACCTCTGAAACTTCCTTTCTGTGCTGTAATCTAATTGCATATTTTCCTATATAAAATGAGCATAGAATTAAAGTATTCTTATCATTTTGTTCTCAACCTTGTTTATAGTTAAAAGCTGTTATCACATAATCTCTTTCCTCTTTAAAGCTAAATGATACCAGTTCATTCAGTGTTTTCAGTAGACTGTCTCTCTTTTTTCCCTTTTTTTCTTTTTTTCCTTTTTTTCTTTTTTTGGAGGGGGGGTGGGGAGGGCTGTGTTTGTTTGGCCCAATTATTTAGAGGGAAATGCAGTGGAGAAAGTTAAACTATGCTCAGGAGAATAAAGCAGAATAATTTCTTATGCATTACAAATTTAAGTATGTTCCTACCAATCGCTTACCCTCCGCAGTGGCAGGGGACTCTGATTAATTTTCAGATTTTGCTATGCTCAAATCCCCAGATTCTTTTTTTGCAGATCTGCTACTTAGCCATGGTTTTTCATCTTATATTAATTCACTTGATTATTATTGTTGAAGTATGGAATCATGGAATTTCTCTTATTAAGTTAGTTCATTTTTGAGCATGTTTTTTAAAAATTTGTCACAAACATTGATATTTCTTTCCTTGTTTACCAGCACATTGGTAGTATTTCCTACATTTTAGCGTTTGTAAATTATGTAAGTGCATGTTTTCTTTATCAAAATATTGAAAAGTTCTTGACTTAAGACAGGTTTTTGCAGAACTCAGTAAAAACAATTGGGAAATGTGGGAATGCCTGATAAGAATAACTGTTTTACTGAACATTACTTTGAAAATCTGATACAACTAGTTATATCATTTCAATGACTTGAGATAATGCAGAAACTAGGTATTTACTTATTTATTTATTTGCTTGATAATTTTATATCAACGTAGATGCACTTGAAGATCCATACAGAAGCTCTAAAATGCTTATGATTTTGGAATGCATTAATTACATCCAAATCTGTTGTGTTTCTATTACATCAGTTGCACAGAACTGAGCAATTTATATGTAAGTATTATTAAAGAATTCCAATAGAAAACTTAGAGATTTTTTTTTTCCTGAGCTGTTATAAAACTACTTTTTGACTTTCAGTAAACAGGAATGAGAGAGAAATTTTGAGTACTAAACAGATTTATTTCTAAATTCAAGTGTGTTAACAGCAGAATGTTAACTGTGATATTTATCATAGAATCATAAGCTCAAAGAATGCTTGGCACTGGAAGAGATCTTAAAGATCATCTAGTTCCAATGCCCTGCCATAGGCAAGGACACCTTCCAGTAGACTAGGTTTCTCCAAGCCCCGTCCAGCCTGGTTCTGAACACTTCCAGGAATGGGCCATCCACAAATCTTCTGGGAAACTGGTTCCAGTATCTCACTATCTTCACAGTAAAGAATTTCTTCCTTATATCTATTCTAAGTGTACCCTCTTTCAGCTTAAAACAATTAACCCTTCCCCTGTCATTACATGTCCTTGCAAACAGTCCCTCCCCAGCTTTCTTGTAGGCCCCTTTTAGGTACTGAAAGACTGCTATAAGGTCTTCCCAAAGCTTTCTCTTCTCCAAGCTGAACAAGCCCAACTCTCTCAGCCTGTCTTCATAGGAGAGGTGCTCCGGCCCTCTAATCATCTTTCTGACTCTCTTCTGGACTCACTCCAACAGGTCCATGTCCTTCCTATGTTGGGGGATGCAGAGTGCCACTCCAGGTAGAGCAAAGGGGCAGAATCACATCTGTTAATATGCTGGCCACACTTATTTCGGTGCAGCTCAGGATGCATTTGGCTTTCTGGACTCCAAGCACACATTGCCGGCTCATGTTGAGCTTCTCATCCACAAGCACTCCCAAGTCATTCTCCTCAGGGCTGTTCTCAATCCATTCTCTGACCAGCCTGTATTTGTGCTTGGGAATGCCCTCACCCACATGCAGGACCTTGCACTTGGCCTTCTTGAGCTTCATGAGGTTTGCACAAGCCCACTTCTCAAGCCGTCCAGGTTCCTCTGAATGGCATCCCATCCCTCCAGCATGTCAACTGCACCACACAGCTTGTTGTCATTGGCAAACTTGCTGAGGGTGCACATTCAATCCCTCAGTCCATGTCGCTGACGTAGTTGTTAAACAACACTGGTCCCGGTACCGACTCCTGAGGAACTCGACTCATCACTGGTTTATAACTTGGACATGAAGTCATTGACTGCAACTCTTTGAGTGTGAGCATCCAACCAGTTCCTTATTCCCTGAGTGATCGATCCATCAAATCCATGTTTCTCCAATTTAGAGACAATGATGTTGTATGGGACATTGTCAAATGGTTTAAACAAGTCCAGGTAGATGATGTCAGTTGTTCTTCCCTTACACACCGACACTGTAATCCTATTGGAAAAGGCACCAAATTTGTCAGGCACAATTTGCCTCTAGTGAATCCATGCTAGTTGTCACCATTCACATCCTTATTTTCCATGTACCTTAGAATAGTTTCAAGGAGGATCTGGTCAATGATCTTGCTAGGAACAGTGGTGATATTGATTAGCTTGTAGTTTCCTGAGTCTTCTTTTTTTCCCTTTTGAAAAACAGGGGTATGTTTCCCCTTTTCCAATTAGAGGGATTATCACCAGACTGCAAAGAGTTCTCAAATATGATGGATAGTGGTTTAGCAATTTCATCTGCCAGTTTCCTCAGTACCCACAGATGCATCTCGTCAGGTTCCATGGACTTGTGCACCTTCAGGTTCCTTAGTTGAACTTAGACCTGATGTTCTCTTACATTGGGCATTTCTTCATTCTACCAGTCCATGCCTTTGCCTTCTGTGACAGGCAGCGTGGCTTGAGCACTTGCGAAGTAAGTAAGTCAATGACTACCTCAGCCTTCTCCACATCCTAGGTAGCTAGGTCTCCCATTTCTTTCTGCAGAGGGCCCCCATTTTCCCTAGTCTTCTTTTTTATCATGGATGTACCTGTAGAAGCTTTTCTTGTTGTCCTTGATGTTCTTACTCACGTTTGATTATATCAGGGCTTTAGCTTTCCTACCTAATCCCTGGCTGCTCAGATGATTTCTCGGTATTCCTCCCAGGCTATCTGTCCTTCCTTCTACCCTCTGTAGGCTT
>JAHREE010151983.1:158-28045 GCA_033628505.1 Tringa tobata | reverse complement strand
CAAAAGTTTAGAATGAGCTAAACTACTTTAATGAAGGATTAACATGAAAATTTAAAAAAAATAAAGAAGAAAATAATGAAATAGATACAGTATATACAAAACCGTATCAAGCTCCCAGGATGACAGTCCCGTCACCGGCAGGCACTGGGGAAGTCCCAGACTGGACTCAGCAATGGATGGGAACTGGATTCCAGCTCTGGAGTCAGGAACACTCGGATTGGGATCAGAGGCAGATGAACAGACAGGGTCCTCTTTGGACGTTGGCCATCGCAGGAAGAGCCTTGACCCTTTGATCCCTCAGCTTTTATGCTGAGCATGGGGCAGATGGGATGGAATACCCCAGTTGGTCAGGTTTGGGTCACCTGTCCTGTCCACTCCTCCCCACAGGTGTGACCCCTCTACCTTTTTCCATTTCCGACCCTCTAAGGGGCAAATAACAAAAATTGGCTGACCATGGTCGTTATAGCAATAAGTATAAGCAATGGCCTCTCTGCATACCATTCCTTGGCATTTAGCACAAACATTGGCCTTATCATTCTGGGAACAAGCAGTTTTCTCCACAATATGCCATCAATTTCACAGAGTTAGAGGAGGCCTAGCTAAAATGTAAAACTACAGAACACAAAATTGGTTCAGTTTTACTTCAAACTGGGACAACGTGTTTTTGTAGTAATGTGCAAACATTTATCACCCTTTCTGCAGCTGGAATGTAAATGAAATATATATATACTATTTATATATGTACAAGTTAATATAATGCTACCTTCCCAGAATAATTTTTTCATTCATGTCAGATGTGGAAAAAAAAAATCAGTGGTAAATACGCATCTGTGACTTAAACTCATCAAGGAACTGGATACAACACTCCAGGTGGGGTTTCACAAGAGCAGTCTAGAGGAGGAGAATCACCTCCCTCAACCTGCTGGTGACGCTTATTGTGATTCATCCCAGGATATGATTGGCTTTCTGGGCTGCTAGGGAACATTGGAGGCTGTCCATGTCCAATATTTCATCAATCATTATCCCCAATTGCTTCACTGCAGGGCTGTTCTCCATCCGTTCATCACTCATCTGCACTGATATTGGGGGGTGCCCTGAACCAGGTGTAGGACATTGCACTTGGCCTTGTTTAAATTCATGAGGTTTGCAAAGGCCCACTCCTCAAGCCTGTCAAGGTTCCTCTGGATAGCATTCTTTCCTTCTAGTGAATCAACTGCACCACTCATCTTGGTGTCTTCTGCAAACTTGCTGATGGTGCACTCGACTCCACTATGTCATTGATATTAAATAGCGTTGGCCCCAGTACATATCTTTGAGGGACACCACTCCTTACTGTTTTCCTCTTGGATATTTAGACATCGACTATAACATTTTAGATGTGACCATCCAGCCAATTCCTTATCCATCTAACTGTCCATCATCAAACTGGTATCTCTCCAATGTAGAGGGAAGGGTGTTGTGGGGGATGGTATCACAGATCTTACAGAAGTCCAGATAGACAACAACCGTAGCTCTTCTCTTGTCCACTGATGCAGTTACTCTACTGTAGAATGCCACTATGTTGGTCTGGCAAGACTTGCTGATGGTGAAGACATGTTGACTGTCTCTAATCACCTCCCTGTCTTCCATATTTTTTGATCTGTCTTCCAGGACAATCTGTTCCATGATCTTACTGGGCATGGAGTTGATGCTGACTGGTTGGTAGTTCCCAGGGTCCTCCTATTTACCCTTTTGTATAAAGGGTGTGATGTTTTCCCTTTTCCAGTCACTGAGGACTTTCCCTGACTGCCATGACTTTTCAAATATGATAGAGAGTGTCTTGGCAACTGCATCACCCCATTCCTTCAGCACCCTGGGATGCATCTCCTTGGGTCTCAAGGACTTATCTTTGTTCAGGTTGTGCGATCTCAAACCTGATCTTCCCTTATGATGGGAAGTGTTTCATTTCCCTCGTCCCTGCCTTGAGGTCCAGGGTCTTGAGAAAAATGGGAAGAGAGATTACCATTGAAAACCGAGGCAAAAAAAAAAAAGTTGAGTACCCCAGCCTTCTCTATGTTGGTTGTCAGTACTTCTCTCTTATTTATCAGGAAAGGAACATCTTTAATCTTCCTTTTCTGGCCATACCTATAGAAGCCTTACTTATAATTACTGGTAGAAAGTGCTATAAGTAACAAAACTTTCTAAACTAGCATTTCGTTGACAGAACAAAACTTTAAAGGCTACCTCATTCTCATCAATAAAATCTACCCAGAAAAACTAAATAAACTGTTTAAAGATCTTCTGACATTTGAAAAAGATAGAACTTTTATTTCCTATTTGTAGATATTTAATTAGTGAATTGAAAGTGTTTAAATGACTGTGACAGATTTTAAACCAGATTTCTTGAGTTGCAGGATAATTCTTCTTCTTTTTTCTTTTTTTTTTCTTGTTAAAGTCTTTACAGCACAATGATTTTAGACCATGGTGAAATTGCGTCAAAAGAGTCTCAACTCAGGAAATTTTACTTAATTGAATTTACTTCCAGGTACCACCAAATTCTGCGGACTGATTCAGGTATTAGAAAACCAACCAAAAAAAAAATCACCATCCTTTTAAAAGAAAAACAAACCAAACTCAACACTTAAGTAAGTATATTTCCTACTCCTGTCTTGTCACAAGCCACACACCTCTCCTCCTGCCTTCATAGTTTCACCTTCCCTGTTTTTACTGCAAGTTACACTCAGTTTGCCCCAATTCACCCATTTTTCTCTTCCCCATGGCTGCCTCTTTCCTTAATACATATGAACTGGGACCTCAAGGGCTCCTCTCTGTGGCTGCAGTATTGGGGAGCAATGAGGCATTCACAGTGGTGTTGGAGTGTGGAGCTGGCTGTGACCAGCTTAAGGCAGCTTAAGGTGTCCTCCACATGGGGGACTCTTTAACTTGCAACAACCCAAACACACTACAGTACAAGTTAAACCCAATACAAGTGTTTAGCAGGTACTATATTTTTTCTCACCTCATTACCTGTTTCTTTGTAGGCCTGATGGTATCAATGTACTAGTGAACATATAGAAGAGAAACACACATTTTCATGCTGGCCTACATATGAATGACTTGTAATCCACGACCCCACTAAATAGTGGATCTCAGGAAAGGAGGCTAAGAAAGGTTCCCAAAACAGTGTTTCTGAATAATGTACATCACCTTCAGGTTTTAAAGGCTCCAGTGTAGGAATATAAGTTATTGATTTTTTTTTTTATTTATTTAGTTTTTAGTGTTTGGGGTTTTTGTTGGTTTGGGGTTTTTTCCCCCCACATTTATCTCCTTGTGTTCCTTGGGCTATACTGCTATATTCTTTTTCCTAAATTTGTTGGCCTATGGGTATCTATGAACATATAAAATTTCAGGGAGATCAGTAATAGTCACTGAAGACGTTATGTGCTTTGCAGTCTGGTAGAGCAATAAAGATGAATGTTTTGTAGACAATTTGAAAATTAATTCCCACAGTACTGCATATCAAGAACCATCCCCTAATTACATTTTGCAATACCCTGGTCTCAGGTCTGTTCAGTGAAATCTTCAGCTCCCCTTGCTGCTCAAATGTGCTGGAGCAGCAACCTTTTACTTACATGAGTTATGTATTAATCTGAAAACTGAATACCTGAAAGATAGATGCTTAGTATCCAAGACTAACATTGGCTACTTCTATCTGAAAGGGAAGGAGTCTCAGGTTGTTTTATGAAATAGATCTATACATAAGGGTGATTTCTCATTCTTCTCTTCAGCTTAAGTAGAGGGGGTCATGACATGCAATCAGTTTCTTCAGTTTGCTGGGGCAGTCACTGCTCAATCTTTCTGCCTCTCATTTTCTCATTCTAAGTGATGAATATGACACATCTGCCTGCCTTAAAGTCTTTATAATGATACTTCTCTTTTTGGTTATAAAACATGAATAGTTGGGTTTTTCCAGGGAATTCTGAATAGTGGAAGGACTACAGTGATGCACTTGCATGCTAGTAGATTCTCTTGAGTCTTGCCTTTTCACCTAAAAATTAAAATATTGGATAGTCTATTGTGTCTGAGCTATTTGATCTGTTTATGGACATATTTAGTTGTTGTTGCTCTTGGAATGTTTCACGTATCGAGCTAGTAAGTAGAATTCTCTTTAAAGACCCAAGAGTACAGAATACATTTCATAAGGAAGAAATCCCTTCCAAACACTGTAAATTAAACATAACTTTATGAAACCAAGAAGTGGTCTAAATGGTGGACTGTATTCTGCTCTATAATCTTTTAAGCAGTGGTTTTAGAGAACTGTAAATGATTTTTTCCTTTATTTTAATGATCATATGTGGTATATTAGAATAATTTTAACCGGTAAGAAAGCTAAATTCTGTTTTGGGTAGTTCTGCTTCAGTTTACGGCTGCTTCTTTAAAAGCACTTTGCAGGTGTTTTAGATTAAAATGCCTTATTTTGATCCAAAGGATAAACTACTACAAAGGTATAAAATAAATGTTTATATTACACAAACAGTCAGTGCATAAAAGGAAGTTCAGTTGACCCAGTCTTGAATACTACTGAACATTAGTCACCTCAACGAGTATTTAAACTAAATATTGGTAATATGTTGAATGAAGATGTAAAGTTAAAACATTAAGATCACCAATAAAAACACAAATATTTATTTGTTAGTGTATGCTAGACAGTATATCCAAAACACTGAATATAAGACTTTATACAGATATAGGTAATTTAGAGCATTGTCAGAAGTTCGGGTATGTTTTCAGGTAGTGCAACTGGGTCTGTCCATAGTAGAGGAGCTGAAACTGACAGTTGAATCCTTGGGAAAAAAAAAATGACCAAACAAACAACAACAACAACAAAAAAAAAACCCAGCCTCGTATTAACCTCTTAACAGTTCTGGTTTTTAGTTTACTCTAGTGCAGTTACTTGTGGTGCAGAACATCACTGTAATTCCATTGTCCTATATGAGTTTAGGGATTTTCCTTTAGCACACTATTTAGACAAACTATCCAAAACTATAAAGAGTTACACAAAATTGTTTAAGTATTTGTACAATTGCTTGTCTCTTAGAGCAATGACTAACTTTCAGTTTAAAATTTGGGGCTAAAATCTTTTCAGTAAACATTTCTTCATCAAGCCAAGAGGATTGTCTGTCTGTACATTTGCCTATATCCTTACTGCTTTCCAGGCTAATACCTTATAGATGCAGTCTCTGCATTTACATCTCAGAAGTTCTATCCAACACAGTAAATTTTTGTCACATTAAAATGATACATAGTTTTCTACATAAAATACCCCTGATTAAAAATTAAGTCCTTTTCAATTACAGCCATAGATTGTAGCAGTAAAATGTAACATGAAGGAAAATGCAATTAAAACTGTAGTGAACATTTATGTAAATCAAAAGTCGGTAGTGAAGCAAATATAATGAGCTAGTCAAACCGTGACTAAATCAGATTTGTTAAACTTCTTGTAGATATATATTTTCACAGAAACCAGAGAAGAAAGTTGTTTCCTTTAATTCCCTTTTTTGGACCAAATACTTGGATCACTTCTGAATTTTTGTGATCAACCTGAGTTACCTGAATATAAATCTTATTTGTGCCACTTCAGTCTCTGAGAATTACAGCCTAATGGCCTTTTTTACCTGCATCACCTTAGTAGTACAGTCATTAAACCAACAAATCAATTCTCTCTAGTCTGGGACAAAGATCATCTATATTTAAAATCTAAGGAATTAACCACAAAACCACTCTTGAGATGTTAACATCTGCCTTAATTTGTACCACTCACATGTTGTGATGCTTATCACAATGTCAGAGTTGTCACAGGAAATTTAGTCTTTGAACAGACCTAAGAAGTTTTACCTCTTCAAACACTAAAGTTAATTTTTATAGCTATGTCCTGTGATGTTATCTGCATGTGGTTCAGATTTTCATATGCAGCCAGTGTATTCATATGCAATATTTTTTCTTTCCTTTTCAGAAACTCTGAGTATTCCATACTAAATCCAAAATAGACTTCTGCTGCATGACTTTTAAGAGTTTTTCTTGTGCCAGGCAAGTAAATCTAGAAGTTTATGTGATTTCTCATTTAATATTAAAAAACTGAATGGATGATATGCTATTACAGACTCAGCATTACAAATATCTCAAAGAGAGAGGAAAAAAATAAATGGTAACGGAGCATGACATACTAAAGGCCATGTTCACAATAAGAATTACTGTTGTAAAAGAATCATACATTTTAGATGGTGGGAAAACCCAAAGATTTTGGCAGACTTAATTCACTACAACTGACAGTCTCCATTCCAGACTTCAGATACAGTTGAAACCACAAATGCTGTCTCAGGATTTTGTAGACACTATTCCTAAATTTGATGTTATTTTAAAATAGTCAGAGTACTTCTATGTAAATATGTCCTCTCAGGAAAGGGAGAAGGAGGAAATACCATGATAAATATAGGGCAATGGAAATAGAAAAGCTTTCAAACAGATATTGAAAGAAGAAATAGACATATGGGGGGAAGGGAAAAGGAGATTAAAGGTATGGTTAGTTTCTTACAGTTAGAGCCTTCTACAGTAATCAAATATATTTTCTAGATAATTTGTTATTTGTTTAGAGAAGGGAATTACAATAAAATAATATTTGACATCTGTAAACTATTTCTGTAAAGAAATCTCAGAAACCTATGTCTCTCTGATTCCATGCAATAGATAAAGACAACTAAAAAACTAGGCATACATTAATATACTGGAAACTAGAAGGTTTCTAAGTAACAAAGCCCAGTTTTAGGAGAGCATTACAGCTGGACTCATGGACTGAATAAACAAGAATTCAAAAATGAAACTATCATGAAAGAATACAATAATTCAGAAAGTATCTCCTTATCCTGTATTCTTGTCTTTTGTTTCTGTAATTTCGAAAGTTCTTACAAATTCTTCCAAAACCAATCCATAAAGAATGTAAATTTACTGATTTGCAAAGGAAATCATTAAGAAGGAAATACAATTTTATACTGTATTTATTTCTGTAAGTGTTGTATATGAATCGACAACAGTTACTTTTATGTTTGTTCTTACAATATGCATCTTAATTTCTTAATCACAGACACCAATGGTGGTATTCGCCCACCCAAATTAGATACTGACTCCTAAGCTAGTCATCTTAAATTCCTTTTATAGCAAATGGAAAGGACTAGGCACTTTCTATAGAGTAATTTGTCTTATACTAGACATAAAATAGATCAGATGAATCACACCCAAAAACTGTTTATTTCTTCAAATTAACTATCATATGAATTTAGGATGGCCAGCTCAAATGTAGGTAGTTACAGTACTGTTGTCTACATCTAGATGAGTTAATTTACCAGATTGTTTATTTTGGATTCTATTTTTATCCTTTTAGTAACTTAAATTCTTAATACAACATTATGCAAACTGGAAAGTTATTTCAGCAGCAGCCCAGTCCTGAACTGTATTTCTATGTTGGAACACGAGCTGTGAAATGTAAAGCTGTAATGATGACTTGTAGAAATACAGGAACCTGCTTCTAAGAAAACTTTTTAAACTAATCTATTTGCATCAACTGGGCACTCTCTATGAAGGTGAGGAGGGTATTAGAAACATTACAATTAAGATATGTGTATTTTGATTAATAAAAATACCGAAGAAAATAAGTACTCCATAAACACATCAAAACTGATAAGGATCTAAACAAATACTTAGAATTATTTCAACTACAGTAATTTTCAGCAAGAGACTCAACCTTATATATCTGTGTCCAGTGGAGGGAGTTCAGTAATTCTGCAATCCACCGCAGCTTTAGCAATTATATCAATAAATAAAACATCAGCAAGACCCAAGATCCAGTAGGTTAAAGGCAAACGAACTCTCAGAGGATTAAATCCAAATTTTTGGTTTATATTTGCAGTTAAACAATGGTAGCAAGAGGGAATGTTCTTGGGATGTAATAATGTTCGTGGGATGTAATAGTTGCAGAAAATCAAGATGCATCCTTGAACATACCTACCATTTGCCAGTCACTCAAAGAAAATTAACAGAAACAGACTGAATTGAAAAACCCTCTAACATTCTTAACTGCATGCTTCAGAAGCAATGGTAAGATCTTCATTAAACGCTGTTTCTTGAGTAGTCCAGAATGTCATAATCAAATTATACAATAATAATAATAGATTACAAGGAAAGAATATACCTTTGTACAATGTGCCTACATGATGAACATTTTGGGGTACTCTGTTACCATCTTCCCCTGCAGTAATAATTTTTAATTTCTATCTCCTGCAAACTGGAATCAGTTTGACTATTCTATATCCTCTTGTGTGTCAGTACAGAACGCTTCACTAAATAAATATTCTGGATCTACTTTTTTTCCTGAAGAAAATTCTTAAGATAAAAGGACTCTAACTTGGCTTCCTTGACTATATGTCTTCAGGGTGTTCATGTCAGTATCTTGTTATTACCTACCATCTTCAATCTTGTTCAGTTACCAGTCAGTATAGCCATTTACTTTTCATGCAAACAAAGTTAAAGTTATGTTTAAAACAATAGCTTCCAGCTGTTTTCAGCTCCAATCATTAAAAATACAACATTCTGGTCAATTGAGAGAGTAGCTGCCAGTTTTGTTGAAAAATATAATTTAGCAAGCTTAGTAAATAAGAAAATAAACTGTAATGTAATAAAATGCTTTTAGATTGACTCGCAGAGTGCTGTTGCTTGGCTGCTGTGTATAAAAGATAAAAATAATGTATGTAAATTACATAAAGTTGAAATTAAAGATGTCTAGCAGAGAATGGCTAAAGAAGTCAATTTTATTTTATTGTTTGTAAGTGGATAAATAATTTTCCAGTAGGCATGAAAGCAGCAGAAACATGTTAGTAAATTCATTTGAGCTTTTCATTCCGTTCTGATCCTCACTCAGAAACTACTGGGGAAACAATTGCTAAACCACAAAAATATATCAGGCTACTGTCAGTTCAAGGTGATTTTTTTTATATTTACTTGAATCAGATTAAAGCAAAATGACACAAAACATACAGTCTCCATGTAGATATATTTATTTTAACAGAATTTTGTCAGAAATGGTTATTTTGGTTCCAATTTTGTTTTGAGATATAGCCTCACAAAAAATTATCTGGCAGGGAAAAAGTATATAGAAGAAAAAGAATTTTTTTTTCAACGAATCAACACTGATTTCTGTAAAATTAGTATTTACTTAGTGATTAGAGGTGAGACAGAATTGTCACAAGAATGCATAAAATATGGCATTTATTCTATTATTTACAAGATTATCATCCCTTGTGCTGCTCACACTTTCTACCTTTTAATTTGTATACACTATTAAGTTATTGCTAACAATTGTTGATGTTGTAGCAGTAATACAGCTTTTACCTTTTATTTCACGCCTTCACACTTTCCATATCACTCCCTCATCTCCCTTTAAAAATGTACAATGCCATCGTGTATTTTTTTTCCTTAACTTCCTTAATATTTTTCTTTAATGCTAAATGTAAGTTTACTTTAAAAACTTGCATATATATTCACAGGTGCCCAGATGAATGGCTGTACAGTAACAGTACCATACCCTCTACTTATTAGACTATTTGTTACTGTTTCAGTAAGATGTATGCAACACTTGTATCAAACTTGTAGCCTTTGTGAATTGTAAAACCTTTGGGAATAAAGCCAAATTTTGTGTCTAAATATGCACAAAACCTAATAAAATAAGTTCCATCTTTGATGCAAATACAAATTTCTAAAATACTTTAACTCCCAAATGTTTTTTTTGAGGATTTTATCATTTGCAGTGGTATTATTGCTTCCACTTTTCCAAGGAAAGATGAGAGTAGGAGAGATAAAGGAATACGTCATGAACATCCAGGAGTAGCTACTTGCCTGAGGAGTGCTATTAAAACCCTCCGAGAAACTGTTCTGTACATTCATCAGTAAGGACTATATAGTAATAGCCTCTGTGTACTGCTCAGAGTTGTAAAGTAAATCTGTGACACAGTTGGGAAAGTAATTACATCTCTGAAGATCCTATTCAAGTTGTTTAATTCTAAAGCATCTCTTTATTTTCATTAAAGTCATCACAGTTTCCACAGTTTTAATGAAATATCAGCACACAGAATTATCTAGACTATGTCTATCTACATCATATGAGTAAGATTAAATGCCTGCATAAAACTTAAGTATACATAAAATATATTAAGAAAAAAGGAAAAAAATGGTAATCTCGATAGATTCTGGTCTAAGTAACTCTTTGTTTTGGTTTGGTTTACTTCTCCCTCGTTATTGCAGGAGACTGCTTCTTTAGTACCTAAAACTTTTCATTGGGACTTGTGAAATATTGATATTGGATTTGGTCAGAAGCAAATTATTCTGTTTGGAGACTATTATGTTTATGTGATTATCTGAATAATTTGTGAGTAGATGAATGTGAAACCGATATTTAAATGGAAAATTCCTTGCTGGTGCAGATGAACAAGTTCTGGAAGGCTCTAGGGTACCTATGTTTATGGGGCTTCCGGAATGACCTCATGTTCCAACACCAAGCACAATGTCATCTTTGTTCCCTGCCAGTGACATAACACTGACTGCCACTATCCAGCTTTGCTTTCAGCAACTGATCCTCTCAAATGTGCTACTTGACAGGTTCCCTTCAAAATCAAATGTCTGTTCTTTTTTTTTGTTTTGTTTTGTTTGTTTGTTTGTTTGTTTTTTAATTTCACAGGTCTCTATCTAGCGCATTTCTAATCAACCCAAATTTTAAAACCTGCTGACATGAGAGCCATCCAACCCCTAGACAATGGCTATGTCTACACTGTCAAGTAGTGTGTTTCCACATCACTACAAGGTACAGTTTTCAGTTGATCACATTGCATAAATTCTGGTTCAATTTGAAGTTTTCTTTTCGGATGCACCATCTTGTTAACTTCAAAGCAAAGCCTGGTTTCTGTTCAGGTGACATTTGACTTACAACAGGCAATGGGCTTAAGTTCCTTATGTTTTCCTATCCCACAAAAATAACATATCCTCACGTTGCCATGATAATACCATGGGCTGCAGCACAGTCTTTGTATTATTTAAGAAACTGGAAAGTAAAAAAAAATAATACAAAAACTATCCATATAAGTGACTATTACATCTTAACAATAGAAGAGGCATCATACAAAGCCCACAGGAGATTTAGGTCAAGTACTGTGCAGTATGAACACAGAATAGTCTTTTCTGCTTGACTTTGGAAGCACAGATTATTGTCTGGGGTTCATGTACTCGGCAGTATCAGTGTAACCAGTACCTAGTGATTCATATATGACTCGGTGAAATACATCATGTGCTGAGAAGATTAATTTCAGCCCTTAAAATATACTTCAATACATAAGGAGAAATTTCAAACTTTTGAAAGCCAGTAGTACTCCTTAAGATGTGAATTTGGTGTACTCTTGGAATTCATCCAAATCATTATTTGGGCCAATTTTTGCTTCTTTTTTTTTTTTTTTTGTCAGAAAGTCCCTGTCAGGCAAGAAGTATCATCCATTCTATAACTAAAGCTTGTAGAGATGAGCCCACATAAATTAATCCATGTACTGTTGAAAACTTGAAACTTTATCTGGAACAAATTGCAAATAGTTAATCAGAAGAGATGTTGCAATGTGAGAAAAGAAGTAAAAATAAGTCACCAAACACCTATGGCATTTGTCCAAAATCCCAATGAAATCAAAGAACAAATGAACAGTGCTAGTAGGAAAACCATGCAATTAAAATTGCATTCTGTGCCCACTAAATTTAATGAGTCTTCAACTAGTGACAAAGGAATCAGGATTAGACTTTCCATCATTAAATAGCTATTAAACCAGAGAGCTAGAGAGCTGACAACATTGTACTTCATTTTAAAGAGGTGCTAAAGATGATCCAAGAAATTATTGCCCGATATGCTTTATCCTGGTGTTAGGAGAAAACGTTCTAAACCAAAACAAAACAAAAAATCCATTAACAGAGGAGTCATAAACCACCTAGACTAAACTAATACATGAGGGAGAAACCAGTAATGACTTTTGAAAGGTGAATTATGCCTACTAGAGTCTTTTAAGGACTCCTGAAAAATAGAGGATAGAGAGAAACATATGTACTTAGTTTGATGCAGTTCCACATAACAGACCTTGATCCTCTGTAAATTGTAATTATACTACCATAATTCTAGTCTATTGAAAAGGCCTTGTACACATAAACAGTATGAGGTAAAATAAAGAATAGTCAGGACTAGAGAACCTTTCTTTATAAGCAGATTACATAAAGTCTTCATAACTACTATTATGTCAAGTTCTACTCTGGCATTGCTAAACATTAGGCTTTGAAAGGGTGAAAGCAGAGGCAAATGTGCATAAGCAATTTAATTGTTCTAAAATTTAATAGTAGGCACTTTCCTATGCATTTAGAAAAAACATGATGTCAAACCTCTGCATATCTTTTTTATTACTTTTATGAGCAGATAGTTAAGGCTAGAACATTGCTAACGGATGGCCATGTTGCTTCAGAGAGTTATTTTGATGGAAAGTTAAGTGTATTTAGATTCCAAATAAATATAGATGCCTACAAAGTTTTTGAAAGTCTGTAAATTGGTTTGGTATCTATCAGTGAATATCATTACAGCTACCTGATTCATGAAGTGTAGTAAAGCTGAATCTTTGTATTCAACATGCAAGAAATGTGTTCATTATTTCAAAGAAGACAAATCATGTGCCTGTCACATGCAAAACCAATGCTATGTAATGATGTACAAAATTCTCTCCAACTGTCCTTCAACTCTGCTATTGTTGCTATGGATGTTGAGAGCCAGTTAAAATGGTAGTTGAGAGATTGTCATTCCATGACAAGTGAAGAAACTAATTGCATTTTATGGGTATTGTGCCATCTGCTTACAAGCTTTGGTGCTCCTTGACTTAGCACGATCTTTGAGACAAAGACTTGTTTCTTACTCCCTTCTTTTAAAGAACTAAAACCCATGAAGTTGATGATTGACCTTTTAGGCAGTGGCTTCATGATGCAAACAATAACTGTATTATAACTCTTAATGTAAGATTGAGTTTTCATTCGTTTTCCCTTTTCATAATTTTTAGCAGCATTCATGCAAAAATAAGAGATAATATACTCATCTAGTTAAAATCACCTCCGTCTGGCCCTGGGAATCTTGCACTTCTTTTTCCACAGAAGCTCTTTTTCAATATATTTAAGTTTCTGTGGGAGATCTAGCTTAAGTGCAGGAAAAGTTGAGATGATGGACTTCCCCAACCTTTTATTATTTTTTTAGAATATTTTGAAAATTCATTAAAGAATGGAAATGTCATTCAACCTTTTACAACCATGAGCAAAATACCAATCTTTTCTGTTCAAATTTAGACTTGATTAATTTACAGGCACACTTACAATTTCATATAGTGACACTCTACAAGCTATTTTTGGAAACTTTACTTTTAGGATCAAATTCTCCCATTGGAATTTGTCTTTTTTTTTTTTTTTTTCCAGAGGTAGGATTATTCATTATGATTTTATTAAAAATAATCTAAATATTTTGCATAAAATCTTGTTTCTCTCCTTATTTCTTGTCCAACCATTCATCATATTGAATCCTGCTTATTTAACTAACCAGTGAATACAATCTTACCTAGAAGATTTAATATTTCAAGATACTAATACACAGTAGTTGAAAATAAATTTAAAAATCTTGATTTGACATTTAACGCTGCATGACTGTAGAACTTTGTTAAATAAAGTGTGATATTATTTATGGTACATTAGAAGTGTAGATTGCCACATATATTGCATATTTAAGAATAGAAAATATAGACTACAAATGGTCAATTTCTAAAGTAATTACTTTAGAATGCTCAGAGTATATAAATTCCACTGGAGTGAATGATTTATGATTTATATTCATTCATGTGTTGTAGATATATTTAATAATTCTACTGATGCACAAAATTTGCTAGTACTGTAAAATGTTCAGAATGCTAAACTAGAGAGATCATTCAGAAGCTTCTAAATCTGTGATAATATCTATTTTAACTTTTTTCCTCTCCCCTTTAGCCTCCCCCCCCCCCCCTTTTTAGCTATGTAAAATAATGCACGAATGTGTTCATTTGCTGACGCTTTTCTTTTACACTGTCCCATCCATCACTACATAGGCTATATAAGACCTAAGACTGTGCTCGGTTTAGGCAACTGTTGAATATAACTGATTTGCAGCTGCTGCACTGAGAAAAGCATGGTGACATTCTGTAAGATTCATCAAATGCATTTATTCAATAATTATTTGCTCAGTCTATGCTTCAAAATTTGCCATTCTTTTAACACAGAGTGTTTAGGTACATTATGATTCATATTAATAAGGAAGTAAGTCTTAAGAACAAAATAGGACCTGGCTTTTGAAGACATTCTCTGATTGGCAGTATTAGCCATAGAAAAAGTTTCCTTCCTTGATTCAAAATACTCCAGACTGATAACTTTCAAAGCATACTGCATGAAGCAGATTAAAAATGGTTGTGTCCTTCAAAAATCATCATACATATATATGCAAACATCTGCTGAATTTCTTCCATCTGCTAAATATATATTTCCATAAGAAAAGAAACTGGGCCTTTTTGGCAAATATCCTTTATGAACTCCTGCTGAGTATTCTTATAACTCTATCATCCATGAGCTGCTTTGAACTAAACAGAAAATATGGTCTACAGAAAGGGCTCAGAGAAACAGGAGAAGGGTACAACAGGGGTTAAGAAGGCAAGGAGGAAAAGTAAATTTCCATCACTAAATCCACTGAGTATAGACTGTATATTTAGGACTGTAGAGTACACAAAGACCAAATTTCCTTCACACAAACCCACTATGAATTTAGTGTACCTTTATGATGTACTACTGCAGCTGTGGTCTTCACAGCTTCAAGGTCTTACTAATTTTCTATTATTTTTTTTTCCCCCTCAGTGCAGTTATGGTAGAGGTGGAAACAGATCTTGATGGAAACTATTTTGTCTAAACCTATTCTTCCCTGTAACAATTCCATTTTGAAGACTGGTGACACAACAGTCTGTTGTAGTCTATAATTCTCTTAAATTTCACCACCAAACTGAACTTTGGAGGTAGGAACCTCATTGTCATATGTGGCCTCTTTATTCAATAGCTAGATCCTCTGTAACTTCCTGTCACTTTTTTGCCAACTATAGAGGGAGCCAGGGATGACCATGTTGTCTTAGCTGACACTCTTGGATATCTGAAGTAGAGAAGGACAGTTTCTTTCTGCCGTTACCCAGATTTTACCATTCCACTTCTGAACAAAAAACTATTAATCACAACACATGTAGGGAACAATTGCTGTAATACTCACTGGATCTCAAAATAACCAAAGAATTTAGGCTGAAAGGGACCTCTGGAGGTTATCTAACACAACCTACTGCTCAAAGTGTTGCTAGCTTCACAGTTATTGCAAGTTGCTCTGAGCCTTCTGGCAGATATTAGCAGTATGTATGCCTGTACACACTGTTCCAAGATCTTTGGAGTTTCCTTCATGATCTTGTATCTCCTGAGAAGAATTTAGAGGCCTAAACCACAGAAAACTTAAGTACCTACACACAAAAGTAGAACCTATAAATTCTTCTCCTGCTTTCTTATGATTATTGATTTCTGTAGGAATCTACCATTCTCTAGGCATAGAACTGATTTCAAAATGTGTCAGTGTCTGAACATTCATCTTATCCCTAAACAGAAACATAGTGATGTGGTTTAACCTCAGGAGGCAGCCCAGCCCCCTACAGACTCTTAGTCCTCCATGGTGGGATGGGGAAGAGAACTGGGAAGGTAAACGTGTGACAACTTGAGGGTTGAGATGAATGTGGGTTTAATAGATAAAGCAAAACTGCACATGCAAGAAAATTCCATCACTGCTTCCCATCGAAAGGCAGATGTTCCTCAAGGGTCCGTGCTGGGGCCAATACTGTTTAACATTTTTATCAATGATATAGACAGGGGGATTAAAGGCACCATCAGCAAGTTTGCGGATGACACCAAGCTGTGTGGTGCTGTCGATACACCAGAGGGACGGGATGTCATCCAAAAGGACCTGGACAGGCTGGAGAGGTGGGCCCAGGCGAACCTCATGAGGTTCAACAAGAGCAAATGCAAGGTTCTGCACCTGGGCCGGAACAATCCTCGCCATCAGTACAGACTGGGGGGTGAGGTACTAGAAAGCAGCCCTGAGGAAAGGGACTTGGGGGTGCTGGTGGACGAGAAGCTGGACATGAGCAGGCAGTGTGCACTTGCAGCCCAGAAGGCCAATCGCATCCTGGGCTGCATCAAAAGATGCGTTGCCAGCAGGTCCAGAGAGGTAGTTCTTCCACTTTACTCTGCTCTGGTGAAACCTCACCTGGAGTATTGTGTGCAGGTGTGGAGCCCTCAATATAAGAAGGACATGGACCTGATGGAGAGGGTTCAGAGGAGGGCCACGAGGATGATCAGGGGGATGGAGCACCTCTGCTACGAGGACAGGCTGAGGGAGCTGGGGTTGTTCAGCCTGGAGAAGAGGAGGCTTCGGGGACACCTAATAGCGGCCTTCCAGTACCTGAAGGGAGCCTACAGGAAGGCTGGGGAGAACCTGTTTACAAAGGCCTGCAATGACAGGCCGAGGGGCAATGGCTTTAAGCTGAAGGGGAACAGATTTAGACTGGAGATTAGGAGAGGGTTCTTCACCGTGAGGGTGGTGGAGCACTGGAACAGGTTGCCCAGGGAGGTGGTTAAGGCCCCTTCCCTGGAGATATTCAAGGTGAGGCTCGACGAGGCCCTGGGCAACCTGGTCTAGTTGGAGGTGTCCCTGCTGACTGCGGGGAGGTCGGACTAGATGACCTTTGGAGGTCCCTTCCGGCCTGAACAACACTATGACTGTGACACTAACACTATGTTTAGCTGTTTCCAGGAAAGCAGGGCTCTATCATGCATAAGAGTTACTTGGGAAGACAAATGCTGTAGCTCAAAATGTGGCCCCTTCCTCCTTCTTTCCATGAGACTTTATGGCTGAGCATGAGTTTAAGATACGATATGAGATATCCCTTTGATTTTTTGGGGTCAGCTATGCCAGCTGTGTCCCCTCCCAACTTCTTCTGCATCCCCAGCCTACTCACTGGCAGGGTGGTGTGAGCAGAAAAGGCCTTGACACTGTGTAAGCAGTGCTCAGCAGTAACTAAAACATTCCTATGATATTAAAACTGTTTTCATCATAAACCCAAAACATAACACCATGGAAGCTACTATGAGGAAATTTAATTCTATCCTAGCCAAAACCAGTGTACCTAATGAAAAAGGTAAGTATCACAGTTCCAAATTTCCCCAACAGGATTACTTCATTACGAGGCTATATCTAAAAAGCAGTGGTAACATTGAGTTCAGGATAGAAGTTAACTTTTATAACAACTTTTGCTACCAAACAGAAATAGTATCCTTGGGTAAGGAATTAGGAGGCTGTCTGTTCTACTTGTTTTATGCTGCAGCAAGCAATAGCAAATTCCCAAGAATGAAGAGATAGAGATAACAAGATCATAATATATTTTTTTTTTGTGATGAGAACATCTACTAAGGAATGGTGATGAACTAGCTTTCCCAAAGATGCCTGGGAAACTTGCTCAACTTTTCAGGTATTGTACAAATGATCTACTTTTAGGGTAAAGGTAAAGGGATTTTTTAGACATTTAAAAACAAAGACACAGGGTCTGAACCCTAGTTTACTCTATGAATTTACAGATTGCATATAATACACTCTATCACAATAGAATGATGCATATATTCAGCCACCTGAATATATGTTAAGGTAGGTAGCTAATTACTTACGGTGAATCATCATGATAACTAGGCATGATTACATGATGCATGTGGCACATCTGTGTTTACCATAGCTGATAAGATGAGAAGTTGTTAGGTATCAGTAACCAGGAAAAAAGCCAAACGGAGCTTAATGTTTTCACTTAAAAGCCTTCCATCAGTCTTGTTTCTTGCAAAACATGATAGTTTCACTTCTTTTGTTTGTTTTGAAAAACCTGCAGTATTGATTTTTTTCATGCTTAAAGACTAGATTTCCTTCTTCCTTTGAAACCTAGTTTCTATGCCTCAAGAAGGTTAAGTTTCTTAAGACAAGATATCATATAATTAGAGGACATCAGCTTGTAAATGAGGTACCACTTGTGGGATTTGAAAGCCTGTAGCTTTCAGAAAAATTGTCAGTAAAATATAATTATTCCAATTTTTTAGCACATCACACTGAGTCAAGTTCAAGGGTTCATTTTGTAGTCCAATCATAACATTTTTCTTATTAATGAGAAAAGCATTTTAACTTGTTAAAAAGAAATATTTCTGGAAATCTCTAGACTTTTACTTGAACTGGGAAGAGACCTCACTTTGTGTAGCTTCTCCTATGTTACTGTCTTCTTTTTCTTTCTTTATTTTATTTTATCTTGAAATCTGATTAGCTTTGTCTATTTTCTAGAAACAGCAAAAGTAGACACATATAGCAGCGAGATATAGGGACAGGTAGAATCTCTAAATAAGTAACAATCCTTTAGGTTGAAGGGGGAGAGATACGGGGTAGAATTGTGTGCCTTTTGGACATTTGTAAACCAAAATGAAAGGAAAGCTGGCAAAGCGAAGTATTCAAAAAAATTGGTTTTCTGTGATATGAGGGTCAACTTTGCTCAGTCAGGTACATCTCTTTAGAAAGTGAGGTATCAGATAATATTAAGCTTGTAAGTGCTGCTTGAGAAATAGTTGATTTTTAGCCACAGGGACTTGAAGGAAGGCATACAGGGATCATTAGAAACTTCACTCTGAGAAACAAAGAAACCGTGGGCTACTTATGTGTTTATAATCTGATACATTTAATGATTTTTTGTCTTTCTATGCCTATCCTTAGTATTAAACTTTTTTATTGCAGTGTTTCTCATAACAGAGTAGAACTTGGGGGGTCTACGACAACATAAAAAAAGAATTTTTTTATAAAAGGTCTAGAACTGCAAATTTATTAAACTGAAGCATGAAACACAAGTCATTCATACAGTGGTTTCTAATCTAAGTAATAAACAAAAATGTTTAAAAAGCACCATTTAATTTGATTCCTCTCATTGGATAAAGATTAAACTGTACATATGCCAAATGTCAATGAACAGTAATTTGAAAATCAGATTTTGCAATATCTGAAATAGGAGCTCTAATTAAACAAATCGTCAGACTATGACATTCAGCACAGACTATTTTAAGTTTGTTTTTCATTTGTAGCCTTTGTTTGAGAGCTGATTGTCATAGCTATTTAATTTTCAATGCCATGTCAGTTTCTCAAGACATCTAGGGAAGCATCCAGTTCTGTCCAGCATATTCTGGTATATGGTGTGCATATTCTCTGCTTTGCTTTCCTAAAAGAAACATACGTAAGGGTTGGAAGAAATTCAAGGCATCTATTGACAGTCTCATCACAGTACATGAAAATCTGCAATTGTAAAAGTACTCTGCATAATTTTTGTTTATATGAATCATAAGAAGGGAGAACTACACACTGATAAATTGAAAGACAATAATTATATTAAATGAAAATATGCTTTTTATGCATGTTAATCATAGTAGTTAATCACATAGCAATATCAACCATGCAATTTATATATGTATCTCAAAGATTTAAACTGGGAGCTACTGAAAAACCACTGGTGTTCCCCTTTCCAAATGGAATTAAATATTCTGCCCTAGGCCTAGGTTGAGAATCATTGCCTAGAGGCACAGATTTAAAGGTCTGTCTTTAAATTTAATTGTACCAAAGCAAGATCTCCGGTATCGTTCTAGGCTCTGGCTGGTTTTGTGACAGTCAGAGCTGGTGCTAATCTTATTGTTAATGTCTAAGACCAAGCGTGACAGCAGAAGACAAGATAGACTTCAGTGAATGACAGACTAATCAGTCTGGAATAGAACTAGTTCATCCATAAAGGATCAGGCTGTGGGAAATCACTATCAGCATGTCCACATGTTTACTTCTTTTGTCATTCAGATGGCAGTTAGATCATTTAACAGCATATTTCTTTGTCAAAGATTATTTGAAATTCATGTTATTCTAAAGCTAAACCTAAAGGGATAAAAATTGTTACGTCTGCCTGTATTATCAGTATTGAACATTTGAAGGTATAGGGAATTTTCTTCTGCAAAAATAATTCCAGGTATAATTTTAATAATTGATGATAATGAATGTTTCCAGTCTCACAAACTTCCCTTTCAGTTTTCATTCACTGTCATAATAGGACATTATACATCTTTAATGGTCAACTTAAAAAAAATTATTTTGAGGGTAAGTCTGACAGCTGCCAAACTATGACATTCTTTATAACCTTTGTGAGTTCATAACACAGAACGATAACAGTTATGGGCCTGTGGCCCTTAACTCAAGGGCAGTAGCAAGAGTTAGGACATAAAAGTACAGTTAAACTTCTGATACTTTTTGCTGAATACACTTGAAATTTCTAGATTCTGTCCCTCACCTCTGTATTTATTCTCTTGGGTAGATATGAAGGTTAGACTCTTAAAGATTTGTAAATATAAATATTTTACAAAGACTACTTACAAGGCACCTAAAGATTACAATCTGGATATTTAAGTTTGTGGTGGGAGAGGATGAGACAAAGCTATTTGCTTACGGCATGATGCAGCAGTATACATCAAGTGGGCTGGTGGTAATCAGAACAATGAAAAAGGGTCTCAGCTTTCTGGTTAATTTGCAGACGTTCATATATGTCTGAGTTATTTGGTTGTTGTTTTTTTTTAAAGAATAGAGAAACTACTTTTCATAATATGTGACTAATTACAGGAAAATAAACAAATAAAGTAAATTAGAGCAAATTTCTCTTTAGGGAAATGGTCAAAGTGTGTGTTCTGATGATTGCTAAAATATTTAGTTTAACATACAACTAATTCAAAACAGGGCTTTTTAAATAAAGATGAAAAACTGTGTAACATGATTAAATATACATACTATGCCAAATAAGTTTATTAGCTAGTTTTAGAGTGATTTTAATACACGTAACTACCCTTGTTTCATTATAATTAAGCTTCCAACTGAAGAGAGGGACTGATATGTAGTGTTTGCAAAGCGGCCTTCAGCAGCATCCATGAACACCTTTTGCAATAAAAGGTGAAAATAGATTTTCTGTCTCCAATTTCCTTTTTGCCCCTGTCTGTGCTGGGGTCTCCTCAACTCTACACCAAGTCCTGTGATAATTGCATTACAATAATGTAAATGATACTCTTTGACTACAAAGATCTTGCAGTGTCCCTTTTTTGTTGCACAAAGAGAGGATCCTGTCTTCCTCTATCTATTTTTCATGCCCGGCAATGACTAATGTGATTCGGGTTTACTGGAACATTCTATACTGGAGTCTTATATTAAATGAGAAAGAAGGGGAGAATAAGGCCGAGTAAGGCCACCAGAATTCCTGCTGATGTACAAGTCACCTTGAATATGATTCAGGAATCCCTATGGAGCACCACAGTATTCTCTGTATTCTACTTTCAAATTCATCTTTTATACAGCTTTATACGAACTGTGCCAATTCTGATTTGCTGTCAAGGTGTAAAGTTGTTTTTTTATCTTTTGACTGCACAGTAATACCCTCTTTCCACAAGACAGGTTTATTGACAATTGTTTTTTAAGTCTTGGTGCTGTTGGCAACAACAATAAAAATATAATAGCTGTGCATTTCTAAAATTCCAATCAAATTATTTCTATATAGTATTTTGGCTCAGGAATGTCAGATTTTAGATTTTGAGTACAATGCGAACCAGGGTCCTAATGTGTGGATCATAGGTCCAAAAGATAACATCTCTTCTTTAATCTCTTTTTTCAAAATTCCACATCAGCTATATTTTTGCCTTCATCTTAGATATGTCAGTAAACCTGAACATTTTCTAACAGCTAACTGCCTCTACTACTCTTATTTTTGGTTTCCAAAAAGCTTTGTTTGTATGCCAACATCTAATAATAGATATATTCGATAGAAAGGAGCCCATGCAAGTTATTCAAGTCAATCGAAAATGTCCTACTAACTTTTGGATAAAGCTGCTGATTAATAATAAAAGTTTTGAGATACAGTTTGAGTGAGATAATTAACCAGATGCTGGCAAAATAGTGGCTGGTCCAGTGCTAATCCAAACATATTTTAATTGTGACAGAAGAACAGGTGTTCATTTATAATAAATCAATTTTCTCAATATTTCCAGGTGAATAAATAGCAAATGCTTAAAAGCAATATAGTAAAGGTGAGATCTCAAATATAGGCAATCAGAAAAATGTAATCCAAGCATAAGTAATAGCTAAAACATCAAGCGAATTATTACATTATTCACTCAAGTGTATCTTTTCACCTAGAAAGGCTGTGCATACTGCATGTTATTGTAGAGTTCAGTGTATTTCATTTACTTCCTATTTCTTTCCAGGTGATGTTACAAGTTCAGGAATCATCTTGGCTCTCCAAAGTGCTATAACCTTCCAAGCAACCCATGTTATTAAGCTCTTGAATTGAAAATGGTGAATTTTATTTTTCTGCAATGACAAGTAAAGCTTAATTATGGAATTGGAATCTAGAAGAATAAGAGGATAAGAAGGATCTGGATTTTTACTGCTTTCAGAAGACAAGCAAAATGGGGCCTTTCATTTTAAAAAAGTCACAAAACCAAGGATACATCAAAAGAAGAAAAAAGGTGAAAGAAAGAATCAAAATATAGAGCAGAACTTAAACCATTCCAGCTTATGTCAATAAACATTGAGATATTAACCCTAATATGGGGTATGTACAAGGGTTAAATATTACACGTGACCAGTTTAGCATAGTTGCTGAGGAGTACAAGGTGCTCTTTAAAAATCAAAATATAGAATCTGTAAAGTAATAAGGAATCTTGATTCTTTTGCATGTTCAACATTTAATGAGAATACCATTTGTACATTTACAGGGATATAGTCAACAACGAAGGAATACAAATATCACCTTCTAATTATTGGGCCAAGATGATTCTGTCTGAAATGTATCTGTCAATGCAGTGTACTCTATGAGCAAATACATTTTAATTAGCAAGTTGATAATCAGTGTTAGTTTTTGTGTACATCTGCTTGCTCTTTCAAATACAATCATCCTACTACCTGGCTGAGTCAGGCTATTTAATTGCTTTATTTAATTTCAGTATCAAATGGCCAATTTACAGAAGGATTACTGTATTTGCATTTGTTTGGGGGGGGTATTTTTGATGAAATGACTTCAACAGCATGTAATCAACTTTTTAAGAAAAAAAAAATAGTTCAAAAGAACAAATTAAAAGATAAAGAAATATGCAAAACCTAAAATGAATGGCATCTGTGAAGCAGATTTAATTTCTGTCCTCCAAAATGTGCCATATTGTAATTACAAAGGTTTAGGTAAATTTTACTACTTTATGTAAACTCAATAAGGCAAATCCAATTATGTTTTATTTATTTTAAGTCAATTATGCTGTGTAATATGTTTCTTTCAGTTTGCAGGCAGCACTGGTAGTGCCCAAGCTGTTTATGAAACTTCAAATTAAATTTTTTGATGCATTCTGGATGCAAAGGAGAGAAAAAAATTGGCTAACAAAAGAATGATCAAAATTAACTAACCTTTATAATTTCTCCTTCTATTCTTTAAGACAGATGCATAACACATACACACATATATAAAAAGTGTAGTAGCCTTCAAGTATACCATCTTTCATTGTCTTGCTCAACAAGGGGAGAGTAGTATTTAGATAACTAAAACATTGCAAAAGCAATGTTTATACCTGACATATATGCTATCTAATGTCTGGAACCATGTTCTGTCTTCAATTGCATGTCATATACTTAATGTCTTTGTCAGAAACAAGAAAATAAATACCTTCTGCTCTAAGATTTTTTGGATGACTGGAGGACAAAATAATTTTTTTAATTCCTCTTTGAAGAAAATGATGGGCAGTTTGTACAATACAAGTGCTTAACACTGAAAATTATAACTTCTGAAGTGCAGATATATAGCTGTTCCAGAAAAGCTTTGAGATTCCTCATAGAAGTGTGACATTTATTAATTTTTCAAATTATTTATATCAATATTCTATTGCTATTGAAAGTATTTCAACTAATCCTTAGCTAGTCAATTGACTCGGTTCTCCATGCACTCCTTCTTCCTAAATTATTTCTTAAATGAGCAGGACAGAGTCCAAAAAACCCAAATGGACTTTTTTAGTAGAGTATTAGTAGTCAGACAATTTAACAGAAAGGAAAGAGGATAAGAAAAAAAAATATCTAAGTTTCTCACTGGTACTCTTTCCCACTTTCCTTCTGCAGTGAAAAGGAATAGTGAACAAGGTAATAGAAGTCTCTTTTTTCTCTGTACTGAAAGCTATGTATGAGGAGCTGAATTGCTAGAAAAGCATTTCAAGGCAGACAGAAAATTAGACAATCAGGGGACCTCCTTTGATCTTCAGAAGTTTTTGAGAATCAGTACAAGACAGCTTATCAGTAGCGTTCAGAAGACACAATTAACTTTTGGAGAGATTTGTTTTTCCTAAAAGAGCTTGAAAAATCGGCTGAACAGCTGGGCTCAAAGAGTTGTAGTAAATGGGGTAACATCTGGCTGGCGATCAGTCACCAGCGGTATTCCCCAGGGCTCAATTTCAGGGCCACTTCTCTTTAATATTTCTATCAATGACCTGGATGCAGGAGTTGAGTGCACACCAAGTAAATTTGCAAATGATGCTAAGTGAGGAGGAGCTGTTGATTCCCTTGAGGGTAGAGATGCCTTACAGACAGATCTTGACAGGTTAGACTGCTGGGCAATTGCCAACTGTATAAAATTAAACAAGAACAACTGCTGGATTCTGCACCAGGGATGGTGTAATCCTGGATGTATGTAAGACTGGAGGACATGATTGTAGCCCTGCAGAAAGAGATCAGGGCTGGGGCGGAGGGGGGTTCACTGATGGTTAGGTTAATATGAGTAAACAAAATGCCCTGGTGGCCAAACGGGCCAACTGTATCCTGGGGTGCATTAAGCACAACAAACATAGTTTAACTGCTGAGAGATTGCCCCACTATAGTCAGCATTGGTGCAGCCTCACCTGGAATACAGTTTTGGGCTCCACAGTATGGGAAGGATACAAAAATATCAGAGTGTGTCTAAAGGAGTGTAACAAAGTGAAAAGATTAGAGGGCATGATGTATGTATGAGGAGCAGTTATGGATACGAGGTTTGTTCAGCTTAGAGAAGAACAGACTGAGAGGTGACCTCATTGCTATCTACAACTTCCTCATGAGGGGGAGCAGAGAGGTGCAGATCTCTCTGGTGTCAGGTGATTGGAATGGCTTAAACTGTGTCAGGAGAAGCTCAGAATAGACATTAGGAAAAAGTTCTTCACTGAGGGTGTGGTAAAGCACTGCAAGAGGCTCCCCAGGGAAGTGGTCGTGGCTCCAACCCCATCAACATTTGCAGGCATTTGGACAATGCTTTTAGATATATGGTTTAACATTGAGGCTGCCCTGTGTGGAGTCAGGAGTTGGACTCAATGATCCTCAGGGATCCCTTCCAATTCAGGACATTCTATGATTCATATGAATAGTTTTTCTACTCTGTGTATGTTTACCTTAGTGTTATATGGGGATTCCCTATCTGAATAACGTATTTGTACTCTTCAATTGCTTCCATTGTTAACTGATGTATTTTTATACTAACAATTTTTCAGAAATTGTTTCAAACTTCAGATCTTCAATTTTTTTTATGAATTTTCATTACACAATAGTATGAGAAGCTAAAATATTATTTTAACTATACTTTTGACTTTCTGTGCTATCTGTTGACATTGATAACGTTTACCATTTCTGTTAAGAAATGGAAAGGAAAAAAATATTTTAAACAAAAATGATTATACTTTTGAAGAATTATTTACAGGTCATTTTAAATTATCCGAAGTTACTCATAGACCTGTGGTTTCTATCCACAGAAGCTCCACAAACTGTTCTATTGAATGTGTTCTCTTAAAATTGCTATGAAAGTTAGAAAATGTTTTACAAAATATAGCTGTACACTTAGCAGTTGAATATCTCTAATAGCAGCATAGCTGATACTAAAAAATTATGTTTCCAGCCTGATCTATTTTCTTATTGAATAATTATGCTAATAAAACACAGGTCTAACACATGATATTATCTAGTGAAGTAACCAGAATTAGATACTCAAATGAAGATACATAGAACTCTACATTCAGTTGATGTAGAATTATCTACTTTCTTGTCACTCTGTCTTTTGCCTAGCATTCATACTCAAACTCTCTACCCACTAGAAATTGTTTTTCACTAGGACACAGCAACATCCAAGCATCAAAGTCTGCATTAACTAGAGATGATTAGAATAATTTTCTGTCTCTACATGTTTAAATCCTCTCAGCCTAGACATTTTTACTTCAAGGTCAGTAAGTGTAAATCCATGTCATATAATGTGAAGGAGAAAAAAAAGTGTCCTTAAATCTTTATTTAAGTTCTTTTTATTTTCATTTCACTGATGGTCCCATTGATCTTCTCTTAACAAATAAAATAAAAAAAGAGCAGAAGCTCTTGATCCATGATACTTTATATTATCTCCATTGTGTATATTTTTGCTGACATCTGCCCTTATTCATCTTTCTGTGAGATAAGCAATCTATTTTCTCATATTTTTTTCTGTTACTGTAATTTACTTTCATCACCATTTCTGAAACACTCTTCTTCTGATTGGCATAGCAGTTTCTAAAAGGCATAAGTGTTTCTTCAGCTTCATGCAAAATTCCACATCTGTACTAGATAACACTCTGTCAACCAAGAATTATTTTACCCATAATAAAATTGTATATCCAAGATAGCTTTTATTGTTGTGTTCACAATTGTTAAAATTACTTTAGAGTAAGGCCTTGGCTTGGAAAGATGTGTAGAAATGTAAAAAGAATTCCCCTTCAGTTTCTCTGAATTAATTTACAGATCCCAGAAACCCTGAAGAAAAACAGTTTTGTTAAAATGAAAGGTACACGTCTCCAGGGTTTGAATTCAGTATGTACTGATTTGACTTCTACAAGCAAATACTTCAAATTTACAACGTGATAGAAAGGTGAGAAAAGTAAATCTTAAACTTCTAGCTAAAGATAGGTATAAAAACTAAAAAGTCACAAGTTAATACTTGCTTTATATTTGTAGGTTACTGTTTCAATTTCTTCCTTGGCTATGAATCATAGAACCATAGAATTAGAGAATTGTTTAGGTTGGAAAAGACCTTTAAGATCATCAAGTCCAAACATTTACCTAGCATGGCAGATTACCACTAAACCATGTCCATAAATACTATGTCAACCCACCTTTTAAATACCTCCAGGGGGTGATGACTCAACCGCTTCCTCAGGCAGCCCGTTCCAATGCCTGACAACCCTTTCAGGAAAAAAAGTTATCCTAATATGCAATTTAAACCTTCCCTGGTGCAACTTGAGATCATATCCTCTAGTCTTATTGCTTGTTAGTTGGGAGAAGTGAATGACACCTGCTCAGTACAACTTGCTTTCAGGTAGCAGTAGGGAGTGATAAGGTCTCTCCTGAGTTTCCTTTTCTCCAGGCTAAACAACCCCAGTTCCCTCAGCTGTTCTTCATAAGACTTGTGCTCTAAACCCTTCACCTGCTTTTTTGTCCTTCTTTGCACATGCTCCAGAACCTCAATGTCCATCTTGTACTGAGGGGCCCAAAACTAAACACAATATTCAAGGTATCAGAATGTCGTGGTTTCAGCCGAAATCGCAACCGG
>JAHREE010151981.1:0-17698 GCA_033628505.1 Tringa tobata | reverse complement strand
GTGGCGAGTAGGACTCAGGAGGTGATCACCCCCTGCACTTGGCACTAGTGAGGCTCCACCTCAAGTACTATGTCCAGTTTTGGGCCCCTCATTACAAGACAGATATTGAGGTGCTGGAAAATGTCCAGAGAAGGGCAACGAAGCTGCTGAGAATTTAAAATTCTCAGATTCCTGAGAATCCTGGCAGAATTTAAAAGATGGGTAAACACAGTGCTTAGAGATATGGTTTAGTGATGATTTTTGTTAGTGTTAGGTTGACAGTTGAACTAGATGATATGAGAGGTCCCTTCCAACCTAGGCAATTCTATGATTCTATGATATAATTTGTGTAAGAATATACTTGTGAACGCACCTGCTGAATCTACAACTATTCTCTCATACCCTTTTTTTCACTAGGGATATTCAAAACATTTTGAGCAGCAGACATCTGTTAGGACATTCAATGAAAAGCTAACTAGCTATAATCTTTGTAGAACACAGAATAAATAAATTTTGGGTTCTGTTATATTGATCATGTTATTTCTGCTACTTCTTAGTAAGAAGGTGAAAGCTCTGGAGGGACTACACGCTTCTGAAAGCTATAAGCAGTCTAACTGATAATTTTCTGGAAATTGTAATCTGTTTTGCATATACTTATAATTAGTTTGAATAGAAGCATTTTCCTCGGATAAGAGGATGATACGTGTTGACCAAGATTCCAAATCATTTTATGCATTTCCTGCCATAGTTAGTTTTGTTTAAAGCTCAGCGTTACGTATGTATCAAAAGCCATTTCTTCAACTGAAAAACTTCAATAGGGAACATTTTAAATGAGAAAATGCTACATTTTAAAGATAGAATCATTACGTTTCTTAATTTTAGATTTTTATGTCCTAAGTTCACAAAATTTCCTAAAGCTCTTATTCATATCTTTCCTCTGATACACTATTAAAAAATAAATAGTGTTTTGTAAAAGGAGAACATTATATTTATTGTCCCTTGCTTTCCAAATAGATATTAATAGGAATACATTGTCTATAATTTGTGTCTCTTAAGTCTGCTGACCTTTCGGCAGTAAATAATGTAGTATGGGGGTTTTTTCTGCTTCTTTGTCACATCTTATTAATGATTTAATTTCATTTTTTATTTCTGCTAAGGCAATTTTACAAACATTATTCCTTGAAAGACAACACATCAATAAATGTTAACAATGTCTGATTTCATGGAAGACCATAAAGATTTTACTAGGATGGCCACTTGGATTACAATAATGTCTTTTAAGGATAACATCTTCTATTCTAGGAAATTTCCACATTTAAAATGACTAAAATAAACTAAAAACTTTGAAATAGTCTTAGCAATTTAAAGACCTAAATTACATCTTTCTGAAAAGACACAATGTATATGAGACAAAGGGAGAGGAGAACATAAAAAATGGACTTGAAAAAGTTATTTTTAATAACTGAAAACACTTTGCAAGTTTTCAAAACAAACTTGATGGGCATTGGAAATGCTCTTTTTTAAACTGAAGAATATGCTCTGAAAATACATCGTAAATATCTGCAGGTGCGCTGCATGTGTACACTGCAAAAGACATGCAGGGTAATGTCACATTAAAACGTCTCCAGAAAGCAAGTCTGAGAGCATACAAAGGCTTGCTGTCTCCTGATAAAATACCTTTAATTTCATATATTCCTATAGTCTATAGTAACTCTATTGATCTTTCAAATTAGTATTTTTAACCTTATGCTTATCTTAAAATAAGGGTTTCTACTCAAACTGTTGAAGTAATTAATGATTTATTTCCCTAACGGTACACAGGAACCAACTTTAGCATCCAACAGTCTAGAAATATGTTGATTCAAGAATTCATTCAATTAATAACGTAAGTTATTGTGGAGACTTGCATTCAGCTAAAACATTTATTAATACAATCTTGAAAGAATTTTTATGTTCTTAAACTTTTGTGAAACGATGAAATTTAGGTCAACTATCTTTCCCAGTATTTTACATCCGTAATGATTATTCAATATGTTAACACACAGGACAAAAACGGTATCAATAAAGATTGTTCCACTGGAGGCTTAAACTGAAGTTTCTCTTTATGAAGCAATGGGATAAGCAAAGCATACACTAAAACTCCATTTCTAGATTTTTGTTTCCTTAAGTTTTTCTCTAAATCAGGTATTTTTTCCAAAACATAATTAACACATGAGGAGATACAGATCTTACAAGATGGTGATGTCCTCTAACATAATCTTTTTCATTTTAAGCAGCTTTTTCCTCTACATGGACTCTGCCACTTTTAATAAACTTGTAATTCCAATTAAGGTTCCTATCAAATACTTTTTAGAAATCACCAATTGTTACACAGTTCAAAAACTACAAAATCAGTGTAGAATGTGAAATAAAAAAAAGAAGAAATAAAGCTGCATCCTAGAGTTTAAATAAACATATTTGAGCAGTCATCACAACAGTTTTAAAGACAAGTTTAAAATTACACTTTAATATAATTTTGCTAGCAATTATTGCTTTTCATCCACTGTGCTATCCTTTACTCTATAGTTAATTTTCTTGGCATTCCAGTGGATAATGAACATGAGGAATATTGGCAATATGTCTATAAGGAACGTCAAGGGAGCAGCTTTAACAGAAGTTAAAAGCAAGGCTAATAACCTTATAAAAAACCAGCAACATTTCTGGAAATGCATGTGATCCTGAGTCACACCATGAAGACAGCTGCGGACAAACACAAAACATACACACAAAAAGAAAACGTACTAGCTAAATGACTAGCAGAGAAGCTCCGCTTGCTATAGCTATGGGCAAAACAGCTCATTAATTCAGCTGAACTCTTTTCTGCTGGATTATGTGAAAGATTTCTTAAGAACAATATCACTAAGATACACTTTCGGAAAAGTGGCAAAGTCAACGTCAGTGGAAACCTGGTCTCGAAAAGAAGCATCACAGGAACTGCAGTAGATTTGTGATTTGGGACCTAATGGGTGATGTTTCCTTGTTGCCTCCTATGATTTCTTCCTTTCTGACTTCACATAAATTTTCATTTCTGTTTAAAGTTTTGACTTTGGTTTAGCAAGAACACTGCACTTCATCAGACAGTAATGTTTATTCAAATCTCCTGGTTTCCAGAACTTTCTGACATAACTGCTACACACACCTGCAGCGCACTGGGATGTACTCTATACTATTGCCATACGCATTCCACAGCTCTGCCAGAAAAACTCTGTGGAGTCCTAATTTCAGTGGGAATAACTCCTGTTTCTCACTCCTGTTTTTCACACTCCTTGTGTTAAGATGAACTTAATATTGCTGTATGATACTGCACTGAAGGGGAATGCACATTCCATGGTGTGAGTAAATGATAGGTTTATGCAACCCAGGACAAGAGGAAAGAAAACCTGGCTAGGTCACAAAACCAGTCAGCTACTGTAGTGTGATACCTGAAGACAGAGATGTTTGCAAAAGTGTTAAATTTTCTCCTGGAGCCAGCTTCGCAATGTCCATGTTGCACTTTATTTAATTTTATTTTACTTTGCTGACATTATAGGACTTATGAAGGAAAAATTTCCAAAGCTCCTTATTTTCTTAGCAGCCTGAATAACTACACTTTACAGATTCCCACAACTACAATTCAGATTCCCAGAACAGTCTAATCAGGGCAGTGCAGGTACCATGAAAAGCTAGCTGCCCACACTGTCTCCCTTGCAGCTCCACACTACCACCTCTGAAGTAGTTCCAGTACCTGATACTTGCCTCAGTTACTTTATATTTTTCAGTGCAATGCAGACACACTGTATCCCATTTTCAGTATAACAAGGCCAGCAGATTTACAGAGATACAAGATTCCTCGGTGCTTGAGGCAGTTGTCAACAATTTTGGTAAATTTGAAGTTTTTTCCATTTAATTTAAAACAACAACAGACAAGAAGCATTGTCAAAGCAGGAGGATCCACTGAATAGGGTTCCACAAGTGTACATTCTTAGTCCATGATTTCATATTGTCCTGGCAGACAAAATAAAGACTACGTTTATTAAATTTGCAGACTAGTAAAGATTGTCAGTAGTCAGGAAGATATGCCAAGATAAATTTGCTATACCTAGCAAGAATTCTGAGGTGCATAAAAACCAGTATGGGCAACAGTTCTGCAAAAGAGGATCTGGGGACCAATATGGAGCCTTAGCTGAGCATGTGTCATGATAATGGGTAAAATCAGTCACTGTATTACATTATAGAAACATTTAGTCCTGTAAGAGACATGAAGTTAGTTTTCTGCTCCTGTAGTGATATTGAAAACACCCCAGATGATGCTTTAGATCTGATTTTAGGCACTACATGTCAGTTGGAATACTCAGAGGAGAACAAGGAGAATGACACAAGACCTAGAAACAAAAAAAAAATGCAAAATTTCTTGCACAGGGAGTTGAATAGATACTAAAAAATATGGTGAGTGTCTTCACTATACAAAAGAGTGCTAGGAAGCAAAAAGGAGCAATCTCTTCTTGTCATTTGATAGGAACAGAACAAGAGATAATAGCAATAAATTTCAGTAGGAAAGATCCAGGTAAAATATTAGGAAAAACTTTTTTAGCAGGAAGGAGAGTCTAAAGATCTCTCAGTAGGACTACCTGTAAGACAACCTCTGTCCGTTAATGGAGGTTATAACTGCAGCTTATGCAAGCATCTGTAAAGAACGGCACAGCACAGCTGATGATGCCTGAAGTCCAGGAAACTGAGGACACGAGATGACCTTCCTGTGCTTGTCTTTTGCACATAAACTGAATTGTGACTGACCATAAGTATGGGGTTAAACCTTGAGCTTTTTAATAGGAGGGCCTGGTGTGGCAGAAGGGAAGACAACCCCTACAGTATAATTAGTGCATGAGTCCTACAGTATACTAATATGCACAGTATATACATACATCTGTAAATGGACATCATTAGTCCTGGGAACTGATCTCATTACTTCCATGGTAAAGTCTCAAGAGATACACAGACATCAGGGTCACTTTTAAGTTACTTGTTTTATCTTTGCTTTCAGAAACCTGGCTAGAATGATTCATGAACGTCTTGTGATTCTGAATATTTTTGTTGCATTGCCATGGCAACCTGATGTGATAGATGCAGGGGACATAAAAGTCACAGAGATCTGACTAAAAAGATGTTGAGACTTTTTTAAAGAGAAGAAAAAAAGCAGTGGAAATAAAATATAAAATACAAAATGTATAACTGTAACTCCTAGATGTTGCTAGATAGTAGGAAAACCAGAATTTTCCATGTAGAAATGGCATTCTTATTCATAGAATCATAGAATCATTTAGGTTGGAAAAGACCCTTGGGATCATCGAGTCCAACCATCTACCCTACTCTACAATGTTCTCCCCTACACCATATCCCCCACCACCACATCTAAACGACTCTTAAACACGTCCAGGGACGGTGACTCAACCACCTCCCTAGGCAGCCTATTCCAATGCCTGACCACTCTTTCTGTGAAAAATTCTTTCCTAATGTTCAGTCTAAACCTACCCTGTTGGAGCTTGAAGCCATTCCCTCTCTTCTAATGGTATTATTAAAATAAAAGAATACATTCCAAATGATCTAAAGAAGGTATTCTGTGTCTTTTTGACCCATCTCATTACAAAGTTGCAAAGGAAGCATATGTTTTAAGCTATGATGAATGCGGCAGTTGTTGCTCTATCCTCACATGTGCACAATTTGGGAGCACATTCCTTTACAGATCAGCAATGACAGATAGCGATCCAGAAGCTTCCACAAGAGAGAAAAGGTTTGGAGTGCTGGGTGAGAGATTTATGATAATTCCTTGGCATGACAGTACACAAGGGAAGGAGCCCAACAGGTACAGAGGACAACTACAAGTGTTATTTTCAAAAGGGCAATCTGAACTGCTACAGGTTAAGGCTAACTAGTTTGGTGCAGAAGAGTCCATAATAATTGTCTAAATAAACAGAGACAAGACATGCACCTGAAATGCTGCAGGCATCCAAAAGAGCTGTGGTACAATGCAAATGCTCTCTCAATGGCTATGGTTTGCTTCACCATTCTCAACATACCTAACGAAGAGGGGCACAGATATTTATGGAGTATTGAACTAGTCTGCTCACATTAAATTGATTCCCATTGGCACTGTAGACTCAATGGAAACATAAGATGCTGTAACATGCTCCCATTCATGTTACGCATGGAAATTTGATTGTGTAATTAATTCACAAAACTCAGTCTGTTCTTGGATAATCCAATATTGCAGAATATATTATAATAACATATTAGAGAAAGTTTTAGCACTGGTTGCAGTTATTGGCAATCCTTGGTAGGTGACACATCTAGTCTTTACAGCATATATTGTGTCCGATTGATAGCGATGGATATGAGTTTACCTAAATGCTGTTAAAAACAACAAAATGTAAAACTCAAAACCCACAAAACCCCACTGTAAGAATAACAGTGCTTGCTCTTTTGGAAACATGACATCACTTATACCTTCTGTGACTTTACAATAATAACAACTTTGGAAAGGAAATGGCAATACAACTGTGCCAATTAAAAGAATCCAGTAAACATTTAAGCAGACACACATTTTAAAACTTATATATGTATGCAAAAAAAACCCTAAAAATGATGCTGTCTGACACAAATTCTTTACCACTGAAAGAACTGGGAATTTTTGCAGAACCCGACAGCTTCTGCGAAAAAAAGGCCAAGTAATACATTTTTCGTGACTTTTGAAACTGTCAACTTTTATCCACTGAAAGCCTTGAATAGTTCACAGACAAAATGAACCTTACTCTTATGTGTGCTTCCTTAAATTATAATCCATGAATGTTGTGGTATTACAAATTGTGGCAAGGCAGTAAGAGAGATAAAAAAAGGCCTTTAGTATTTCAGTAAGTCCTGAGATATATGTGATGAAGAACATAAGGTCCAAGCTGAAAAAGCAATATTGTGAAACAGTTACACTTTGACATAGACATGAAAATCCTCCCATCCTCTACAATAGATTGGTTACTGCCAGGAAACCCATCATTCTCATCAGCTATAAAGTCACTAGCTGTCTATTGAGAAATTTGTGCCACATTGCCTTAAAGCAATAGCAAATATGGAAGTTGGCATTCTCTAACCTGAAACTTCAACACCAGCATTTCCATAAAAATGACGTATGCACAATCAGAAATTTTGGATGCTCTTGTATTTTCTAGTAATTCTACTACAAAAGATTTTTAGGCATTCGTGAGATGATTCCTCCCATTATTCTTATATGGGTAACAAATCACAACAGCAATCTAAACAAAAAACTCCTCTTTTTTTCCACAGAGGAATCCTCCTGTCTACAGGGTTTTCATTCCCCTAAGATTACAAGGACAAAAGCTTAATGTATTTCAGTCATTGGATCTTCAGTTGCAAAATCAGTTTCACAGTTGTAAATTTAAAACAATATCTGATGGAGATCTTCTCTAGGGCAGTTTCACCATCTGGAAGTTACCAATAAAATTTGGTGTGAAGCAGAGGAGAAGTTTATTCCTTTAGTCAACTTAGTCACTACAAGACAATTTAGAAATAATTTCTGAAAAATCTTCCACTATATTGGAATTCTAACATTCATATGCAGATAAGGAGGTTTACAAGATACATCTAAATTCCAGTCAGGGACTATCACTGCAATGTAAAGAAAGATAGAAGTAATTCTTGTTTGCAAGTAGGGAAATAATTATAAAATCACAAAGGAACTGAGTTTTAGCAATCTTCTGACTTAGAAGTTGCAGAAACAATAAGAGGAGAATATAAACTTCTGATCTGAAAGCTGTGAACTCGAATCAGGAGTCTTCTCAGAGTGTTTAAAATTGTTCGACTAATGTTGTAGAAGAATAATTTGAAAAAATTAATACGATATTTATGGCAAGTTATTAAATTATTCTAGCATCTGTTACTTGTCCATATTTCATAAAAATTCAGATTTGTTCAACAGTAATTAGTGCCATTGAAAAGCCATTTTAGATTCTTCGGTATCTTTGATTATTTTTTTTTTCTTTAGAATTCACGGTAACAACTAGAAAAAAATGTGAGCTATACATTCAGCTCTGTTCTCTACGTTGGGGCTCCAACATATAATTAGAGTTTAAAAGGATTTTGTACTTGCAAAATATGTGCTTTTTTACTCATTCTACAGTTTCAGAAAATGATTTTGTGAATGAAGATGAATATGAGGTATATATTTGTTAAAATGTAATCATATTTACTTGTTTTGATATTTTAATTTATTCAAGTTTTAAAGCACTTAGGTAAATAAACAAATCCATTCTGATGCAATTATATATAGAAGAAAGTAACTCAATAACATGGCTTAACCGATAATCATCATCACAAATTTACAAAAGGGTCACTGTGGAGCTGTAAATCTCAGTACTGTTATTAAAGTGCCACTGTCCTATGTGCTTTAAAGCTGGAATACTAAAACCCAAACAGAACATAATATGCGAAATCACAAAAATTATTCTTTCTTTACCAGAATCTTAATATGTCACAGCACTGGTCTATGGTGAAAGATTTAGCTTTATTTCAAGTTATTTCAGAAATCTGGAGGAAATACTTTTTTAGAAAAAGCTATTAATATGGTTGCTAAATTTTTGATTGCTTTTTAATTCAGCTAGCAGTAGAGTAGAGTACAGATAACATGGTAATTTTTGCAGTAAAAGGTAGTGCAAAAAAAGCCCCCAAATATTTTCATTTATGTCAGACAACTTTCTCAGTTAATGCCGAATAAGCCATGTATGTTTTTATTCTCTTTTTTGTATATGGACTGAAATGTAATAATCTGAGCTTGAGAAAGCACCAGGGAGGTATTTTTCTACTACTGAATACAGCTGTAGAATTTACTTCTTAATACTAATACCAATGCCAATACAATAACAACTAGCTGAAGTCAACAAATAAAAGCATCTTTGAAAATAAAGATGGTTGCTGGTTTCTGATCACCATTACCAAAGAAGTTTTCATCTACCCTTCACTCTCCCCAGAATTATAAAGTACAGATAACTAATTTCAACCATTAGTCTTGCTACTCGGGCCATCTTAGGACTTCTTGCTTGCTACTAAGGATTAATATTTAGTTTAGCCTCTAAACATTGTCAGGGATGTCTCTTTCTTTAAACTTGACTATTTATAAAAAGTTGTTTAAGCTTCCCCCCCTCTTTCTTTTGCATCATTACTCGTTTTGGAAGCAGATAGTGCAGTAAAACGCGTGAGATTGAGCACAATTCAGAATACTGATGGCAGAACATTTCCTTTTAATGTCTTAATTGAATCGCTGCCTTCTGAGGTTCTAGCTACTTCATTTTGAATTTAAGCAGCCTCCAGTTAGCCAGTTTGTGTAAGGAAGAGGTATCACAAGGACTACCGAACTAGATTTCAATTTCTTTAATCCATTATTTTCTTTTATTTCCTTTGAAATACGCTTAGGTTATTTTCAAATATACCTTTTGACCTTGACCTGATCAGACCAATTATTTCATAGCTACTATGCCCTTTCATTCCCACCTAATTTTGAAGCACTTTTGTGTCTGGGCACTTAATTTCAGTTGTAAACTAACTCTTAATTGGGTCAGACAGTTGAGACAATCTGGGCAGGGAGACAGGACTTCCCATTGCCTAGACAGCATGAGACTCAATGGTGTCCTTTCTCCTGGGATAAGATATATATTTAAAGTAGGGAAAGGAGAAGGATAGTATTGATCTAGTTTGGACCTCACAGCTCACCTCTGGTTCCACGTCATAATGACAAAAGAAAAAGAAAGCTGGTCCTGCTTCTGTAGTAATCGCACAGCAGGCAGATAAAGTTGACTTTTCTTTTCAATGATCAGCCATTTAGAAATAAGTAGCACAGTGCCAAAATGTATTGAAGTGGTAGGATTACATGATACTGACAAGCTTCTTTGGTGCTCCAGACCTATCTGGGCGACTAAGGAATTCCCCTAGGAGATACCTCCTCCATCCTGCCCCCCTTTCCAGATGGCTCCATCCCTTCTCTGATATGCTTTAGGGCTGCAGTGAATTAAATGCCAACATGTTATGCATGAGTTTGCTCAAGGAATTCCTGTTCTGTTCATCACTGATGGTTAATTACCAAGAAATTTCAGCTGTATATAAAAAAAAAATGCTCAAATTAAAACCACTTTGCCAGAAAAATTTTACATCATAAAATACTAATTCTAGGATGGCTTTTTCTTTTTATTTATAAGGTTGTCAAACAATCCTAATTGCTTTAAAAATATACTCTTACTTTACAAAAAATCATGAAAAGAACTCAGAATGCACAGGCTAATTTCTAAGAGATGTTTTTGGTAACAATATTTTTAACAGGCATAATATTATCACGTTATTACATAAACCAATGGGAGTCTTTTGCTTTAGCAGAAGAAAGATGTGAAAATTCCACCAAGTTTACAGAAGTTTTCAGCATCACTCAGAGGAAGCAAGAAGTGCCTTAAAGATCTGCCTACTACTTTTGTACTTTTGGACAGCATTATATCATTTCACAGTTTACTGCCTTCAGAGCAGAGATACATACATACTACTGTATTTTCCTGTTCCCACCTTTCCTGATACATAGGACAAAAAACCTTTGTTCTTCCTGGCTTCTGCGTTCCAAACCCGACCTGATTTACTGGAATTACCATTTTAGGAGGCCTGCAGGAGACCTGAATGGACAGGGATGCTTCATACACCAGCTCTACTACCAAAGTTAACAACTCCTTAAACGCTTACACAAATCCCTTCTACTTTTGAACTGCAGATAAGAAAAGCACCAACAAATCCAAACCACTTCTTATATTACCATAGTCTTGGAATTATGACAAAGATTTCAGTTCTGCTTTAATTTAACAACAATTTATCTGGTTAATCACAACACCATGTCTAGAACATTCTCTTTTCTAATATATCACCAGCAGGCATCTTAGACTCTTATATACCTCCAAAAGGGAAAAGGGAGCAAAGCGCCTCTAGTTGCAAGTGTACAAAAACAAAAGTAGAAAAGTGTACAGAGCTAGGACCAGACATTTTTACAATGAAACGCCTCTAGTCATGAAACTTTTCCATGTTACTATAGTACTGTAACCATACTAATGAATTACCGCCTTCATGACCCTATCAATCCAACTCCTTCAGGGTCACTATTACTGATGCCGTCTCACTGCAATGCAGTTACACAGCTTTGGCACAAGCCTTTCACTGTATCTTCTGCAGAACTGGCTGCTTAGTGTCAGTCTCAGTCTTGTCAGTATTACATAGATCAAAGCAAAGTAGCTTTAAACAGGTAGATCAAAGCAAAAAACCAGAACAGATTCTGGACAAGTAGCCCAGTGCTTTCACTAAAGATTCAGGAAACTGCCAGGCAGATGGAGGCAAATATACTTACATTATGGCAATTCAATTTTCCTAACGAGGCCATTGAAACAACATCAACATAGGGCAGCCCAGCTGGCTGCGATATCCCGTCATCTATGATTACGAAAGTACAAACATATTCCTCTTGGTCTGCGGGCTCTCTTTCGTTGTCATACAGACTTCTAGAACTCACATAGTCTCAGCTAGAGGATGGCATATTGTCTCCAACGTAACTGCTGTGGTTTCATATTTTTTTCCAAATGAGAGTTTCTTACTTCCTCTCTACTCTTAAAGAAATAAATCCCGTATTGTAAGCTGAATTTTCCTTTATAAAAATACAATTACATGAAAATTTTTAGATAATATTGCCAAAGTTATTTTCATACAGTAGAATAAATCAACAACATTGTTCTTTTGTGCATTTCAGTGGGGGACTATTACCTCCATTAGCTCTACATTAACAGTGAGTGACATAATGGGGCAGCTAGTGCATTTCTGTACAAGTATGTGGCTGACAAATTTGTTACTTCCTCCTCTTCAAAGTCCTGGCTCGCACAAAATCTCAAGGAACCTCTATTATATCAATGCAACCTGTCATTGCCTCCAAGGGCCTCAGAAGAGGTCTGAGCATTTTTATGAGCTTGGGACTTGCCTTTAGCCCAGAATGAGTAGGATGAATATAAATTAAACATAGTCCTTTCCCAAATTGCACCATTTACACTGTATCTGATGAACGGGGTAGCAGGCTTATCAGCTGGACATTTCACTAAAACACTGTTATTATGTCCTCATAAAATAAATTTTATAGTAAATTAAATTAGAGATACATTCAGCAATAGTTTCTCAGTTTATTCCCATGTCTTATTTGTACTAAATTCACAACATATATAACCCATACTTTACACATACCCTTTATAATATACCTATGTTCTTTACAGCAAAATTTTAAGGAGGTAAAATGCATTCTCTACATTACCTATTAGAATCCCCCTATTCCCTTCATCTCGATTTTTAACACTATATATTGTTTTATCATTATAATAAATCCTCATCTGGAAGCGTCTGGCTGGATAAATTTTTTTGAAGCAAACAGAAAACTAGGTTTACCCTAGGACTTCTAGGGTACTACCAGAAGGTGGAGGGTGCACTGCTGTCCTTGCATATGAATGTACTGAATTTTCACTGTAGGAGAAATTTCCAGACCCAGAAATCCCAGGAAGCTCAGGCTGATTACAGTTTGTTTGTTGTGCTTGACACCACAGGATAAATGAAAAGCTTTCTTGGAAGGATACCCGTTCCCACTGGCATAGCATTCATTTAATGATGTTCACAATTATCTTTACAGCAAAGATACTGGCTTATTATGAGCTATCACTGAGCTTGTGGTGCCATGTCTCTCGCAAGAAATTTCCAAAATTGATACAGACTGCAATGAGAGCAAGCTGTGTAAATTAGCTGTGTAGGGAATTGCATAAAAGTCAGAGTGCATGTTAGGAATTAAGCTGGGGACACTCGGTCTGTTCCATATAGCACATATCAGTATGCAGCCACACAGTAAAAGAAGAATATAGGGTTTTCACATAGATGTGTCCATGGCAACTGACAGATCATTTTCACTTGCCTCCAAAGATGTTTCCAGCATGAAGGACTCCATTAAATGTCACAGATAAAAATCACACTCAGAATGAAGACCAACCAAGAGTCTTTGTTAAAAGTACATTCTGTTTTGACAGGGGCATGGTTTTGTTTTTTTTGTTTCACAAACCAATTACTAATCCCTTTCTGTGGCAGAAGAAAATGAGGGGGAGTTTTCACATACACAACATAAAAAAACCTGAGTTCAAGATTATTGTAAAATGATATTAAATTAGAATTGTAACATTCTGTACCCATTTTCCAGACAGTGAGTTATGAGAGAAGCTTAAATGTAATCCATTAACATCAAGAGTCAAAGTAATTAACAGGTACATGTTGGAACACTTTACTGGAGCAGACAAACAAAAATGCAGCACAGAGCACAAATGTGATGAGTCGGAGCCCAACTGGTCTTTCTCTGCCTGACACTGCTGTAATGTTACAACACCCTTAAAACAGATTTCCCCAGAAGTCATAAGGAGGAAGTAGCACTCTCTGCAAAACCTATGATCATTAGATTACAAGGGAATTAAACAGTTCAAGACAGTATGAGGAATAAATCACCCTGTTTGACTGTTCGATCAAAGTGTCCACTACACAGATCTGTGCTGTGGATGACAATACTAGAGGAAACTAAATACCTGTTTCTTAAGTAGAACACCTAGTAGAAATGCTGTGTCATGCAGTAAGCCCTTTCGTCTTTAAAAAAAAACCACCTTAATTTTGGACCCACTGTAGCAACTTCTCAAAGCTTTTCCAAGTTCTTTTTATCATTGAATGACCTCTCTTCCAGTTCAACATTGCCTCCACTGAAAACAAATAACATATTTTCCATTGAAGCCAGATGTTATCTTTAATTTTTACTGCATGAACCCTTCATTATTTGTTTAAATTTCACCAGATTTAATTGTTTTAATTTTACCAGGACATTTTTTTTGCCAGTTCTTATCTTTCTTCTAAGCTTTCTGACTTCTGAAGCAGATTTATTTGCTGATCAATCTGTCTCGCCTTTCCCTACAGGCTGTCTGTTTGTAATATTCTTAAGTAGTCATTCACGCAGTAGGTTTGAAACCATTTCCTGCAAGAAATTCAAAAGTTTGTAAAGATAACTCTGGAAAGCTGTGCATTTTTAATTAATAACAAAAAACTCAGAAACATCAAGCCTCATTGACACTGAAGAGCTTGAGCTCTTCAACACAGCTGAATTCTCTGACAAGCTCCCTTAATGTCTCAAAGCTTGCCCTTTTGAAATAATTAAAAGTTGTAATTACTAACCCATTTGGTTTATGTTTCTATTAAATTTAAACTGAATTAAATCAGGGTCACTCAATCCGGTATTATTTCCTATGATCAGCTCTTCTCAGTAAGTCATCTCTCACCATTCAGGCTGCAAAATTATACAGCCTGCTCTTGGTTCAATGGCTAGTAAAAAGTCTGTCATCTGGCACAGCCAGAAATTCATGGGCCTACCCAATACTAGTAGTATTTTGTCTCCAAGCTGTGTAGAGGAAAATGAAGTTTCCCTCAGTGCACCAGCTGTGTTCAGAATTGTAATTTGTTTCTACAAATATCAAATCCATAATCAAAGTCTGGTCTTGGGGCTTTATAATAACAATATCTCAACAGAAAGCCTACAGCATATCTCAGAATCATGTCCTACATTAAACCTAAGCTTGAGGTTTCAGTCTTTCAGACTCTATCTACACTTCAGTATATTTAGTATCAAAATGAGTGAAATGGTCATGAATATTCTTGGTCACAAAATGCACCAAGCAAGATGGACCTGTGGGTTTTCTTTCCTTTGTTGTTGTTGTTGCTCTAGCTCATTTAAAGTTAGATAAAACACATTCTGACGTTGTATTCTGGTGTGTACCAGTTGTGACTTTTGAGTCATATCCTAGAGGCAAAATATTCAGCAATAACTGGTAATTGGCTATCACTACAGCAAAAACATGGGCTCCCCCATTCACATCAATGATACCTTTCACTGTGTTTAAGCCAACACCCATACTAAAGCAAAATTCTTTAATTTGAAATTCAGTGTAAGTAAATCACAATTCAATAAGCAGAATGAGAAGCAGAAAGAGAACAAAGACAACAGTCTTAATGGGTATCTCAAGATATGTACTGTTAAGGACAAAAAACCCAATAACCAGATGTATCAGTGTTTCTGCGACTTTGCTAACAGCTAAGGAGCTGGCCTTCCTTAGTTCATGACACTGTCTCCCATTACTAGTAATAGTTTCCATGGGTCTGGCAGAATATCTCATTGTTACCAACACGCTTTTGTAAAAATTACCCAAGGCATAGCACATAACCTAAGAATTTAATGAATGATGAACATCTGACATGTAAACCAACAGTCAAGGACTAATGCATCCAACAGTGAGGATTAATGAAGCCAGACAACAGGGAAAATTCTCAGTTACAAAAAGATAGCACGCTGCATCCAAGCATTTTAAGACCAAGAAATACAATTTTTCTTCCCCTGCAGAAAATAAAGGAGAACAACAGGCACTGGAGTAATGTGCACACCTGCCATTTTAAGTCACATGTCCCTTAACCTTGTCATAAATTTGTGAGCATACAGCTGGAAAATTAGCAAGAAAACCATGTCTCTGAACTACTTTCACTATACTTCTTCTAGGAAATGAAGAAAATTACTCTTTAAGTGGATCAGATACATTTTTTATATCACATTCAGGGGAAACATTTAAAAAGACTCACACACTCTAGTCTATTGTATTTGGTTCCTCTGGACCAAAATGTTCTCTATTTCAGAAACGCTCCAAATATTTGGTTGCGATAAAGTACCATCACTAACACACTCACACGGCATTGCTTTCCTCTTTCTCCCCAGAACTTCCACACAATGTGCTAAGGCAATTATTACACTCTCTTATTTTTCTTGCTTATCACCACAATCATATTTCACATGCTTACATAAAGATTACCACACCTTTTATCATGCTTATAGGCCTCTTCTGACCCTGGGTAGTCACTAACAAACAGATCCACCAGGTAACTCACTGATGCTGGAAGGAAACTCTGCACGCCTGCTTGGCAGGTGCAATGTATTAGCTCTAACCTCTATATCAAGATGATGGGAGGAGCCTCTAAAGAGGGGAGTTGAAGTATTCTAGTTTCAGGCTTGGTTTAATCCTTTAATGGGCAGATACTCTTTATAAATAAAGGAAGTCTAAACCCTAGGAAGTTTGAAAAATTAGATATCAGCTCAGAATACAGGTGCTTTGTTAAGCATTCCCTTATTACACAGAATAAATACTTTGTGTACACCACATCAGTAACAGCACTGGTAAAGCTTCCTTTGTATTTGTTTACATACCATGTTGGTTTTACACAGGTTCAACATGAGAGGTATGAATATTTTTCTAAGCCTATTTAATGAAATCCAAAAAAGGGCTTTCAGATTTACTCAAACATTTACATTGTCTTGTACCTTGTCTATTGACCTTTTGTATGTTACGTTTTTCATTTAGCACTCTTACCCACTTGCAGTTTATCTTTTATGAAAAAGGGTCTGTAGAGATGGGGAAAAAAAGTATCAGAAGAATATCAGGGTTAAACCAAAATAAATAACCTTGCTAGGACTTAATATTTTCATGCTAGCGAAAAAAAAAAAAGTAGCCAAAACTAAAGAACATGAAAATCCTCAAACATATTACACCTACCAGCCATGTCAAATTCATACAGAGCAAAACCAAGGACTGTTAACAACACTCTCCAATATCCAGTTCCTCTTACTGAGCACAAAGCTGTGTCCTATGTTTTTAAAGTGTTTGTGTTTGAAAAGGCACAGGTGATATTTCTTAATTTCTATGAGACGGTCTTAATGATGTGTCTGAACACTCCCAGGGAAGAGTACTAAAAATTCCCAAGTAACTGTAAAAAAGCAACTAGAATCACTGCCACAAGGATGTTGGAATCACCTTGATTTCCCATTAAAAAAATATTTACACTTTGCTAAAGAATACCTAATATATCCAATATCAAATATTTTTTAAAATGTCAGAACACTACTGGGGCAGATTACTTGAAGATATTTTACAGAATTTTTTCCTCATTTCAATCACATTTTACCAGAATTTTATAATATTCACACATTGACCATTAAAGAATTATCCGTGATTTCATTGTTAATGAACAGAATTTCTTTTCTTCTGTAAAGGTTGTCTTTTCACAGCAGCAGTTATGTGAGCCTCAGTGTCCCATTTGGAATTGTCTGGAATTTTAGTCTTGACCCACTTTTTAATAAAGGTTGACAGTTAAAAGTTATTACTTGATTGCAGCTATGATTGGGTTTGCATGGCAAGGTTTTGGTAGCAGCGGTGACTACAGGGGTGGCTTCTGTGAGAAGCTGCTAGAAGCTTCCCCCATGTCCAGCAGAGCCAATGCCAGCTGGCTCCAAGACAGGCCCACTGCTGGTCGCATTCCACAGTAGCTACAGTGGTAGAGTCTCTGTGATAACATATTTAAGAAAGGGGAGAAAAAACCCACACAACAGCACCAGGAGTCAGAAAAGAAATGTGGGAATATGTGAGAGCAACAGCTCTGCAGTTTTGGTGAACTACCTAATGTAGTCTGTATAGACCTCCTTTACAGAAGCAGTGTCATTCAGCTGGACTAATTTCATCAGGTGTAACTG
>JAHREE010151970.1:0-19515 GCA_033628505.1 Tringa tobata | reverse complement strand
GTATTCCTCCCAGGCTATCTGTCCTTCCTTCTACCCTCTGTAGGCTTCCTTTTAGTCTTTGAGTTTGTCCAGGAACTCCTTGTTCATCCATGCAGGCCTCCTGGCATTTTTGCCTCACTTCCTCTTGGTTGGGATGCATTGCTTCTGAGCTTGGAGGAGGTGATGCTTCAATATTAACCAGCTTTCTTGGCCCTTCTTCCCTCCAGGGCTTTATCCCATGGTACCTACCATGGTCTACCAAGCAGACCCCCGAAGAGGCTAAAGTCTGCTCTCCTGAAGCCCAGGACAGGGAGCTTGCTGTGCACTCTCCTTACTGCTCTAATCATCTGAACTCCACTGTTTCACGCTCACTGCAGCCAAGGCTGCCCTTTAGCTTCATATTCCCCACTAGCTCCTCCTTGTTGGTGAGAACAAGGTCCAGAATAGCACCTCTCCTCATTGGTTCCCCTGTCACTTGGAGAAGGAAGTTATCATTGATGCATTCTAAGAACCTCCTCAATTGCTTATGCCCTGCTCTGTTGTTCATTCAACAGATATTGGAGTGGTTGAAAGTTCCGATGAGGACCGAGGCTTGTGAACATGAGGCTTCTCCTACCTGTTTTCAGAGAGCCTTATCCGCTTAGTCTTCCTGCTCAGGTGGCTTTTAGCAGACAGCCACTAAAATGCCAGCTTTCCCTGCTCTCCCTTTAATCCTGACCCATGGGCTATCAGTCATCTCTGAAAACTGAATCATGCTCCTTTCTGGAGACTTACTTTCAGGGCTACAAAGTACCCTGACCCACCTGGCCATCATAGTAACATAGTCTTCTAACACATTCATTAATAAATGGAGAGAAAATTCATTTGATTATTGTAATACTGGTAGCTTGGGTTTGGATTTTTTTTTTTGAGTAAAGCATACCAACAAAGCTACATTACAATAAAGTGTCAGTACTGCTGTTTGTTTTTAATCAAAATAAACAATCCCCCCAGCAGCAGAACATATGTACCAATTGGCCGCCATATCATAAAATAATATCACCATGGTATTCATTGTTTTCTGTTTACATACTGTTATCTTCCTATCGCTACTACAACATTACATAAGGCCAAAATATCCACTGACTTGGACTGAAACAATGTCAAGTCTCTACACATGCCTTGTGTGGTAAGATGGAAAACACTGTGATGGCATCTTCTGAGAGTAATGATTTTTATAGAGATGATTCTTTTGATATTGCAGAGTCCTTCAAACATCAGTGTCAGATTAGTCGAGCAGCATGCTCATTTCACCAAGGCACAGCAAAAGATTAATATTATAAAGAAGATGACCAGTAACAATTTACTGTACATCATTCCTAACACATTTCACAATTTTAACCTTGAGACATGACACTTGATGTAATGTCAGATGCCACAGTAAGAAAAAGTATTCCTTACAGCAAGCCTCAGGCTACTTATTGGTAATTGGTTTCATGAGCATTTAGAAAGTGATTAAATCATTTTGCCCATTTATATTTGAAATGCCTATCTCAAAAAGCATATTGTTCTACTAGGCAGTATACTGTCATGTCAAGTGTTCCATTTATTTTTGGAAAATCATCATCATAAACTAACTGGTATTTTCAAAATCTTATTTATAGGCAAAGAAGAAGCCTATATTCTTAAGAATCTCATAATAAGATCTAATTGTTACTGGAAAAAAAGAACAACGATGCAGTTGAAATTGTTATATAATCACATTATTTTCTAATCCTCTTTCCCAGTGTTATGCTCTCCATTCCACTGTCTTGCAGGATCATAACACTGGTGGCTAGTTTGGTTGTACTGGTGTGTTGTGAAGAGTTATCAGCATTTGGAGTCTTTTGCCAAGAGGAATATGGTGATTGTGCTAATGGTTTCTTCCTCATCATTTGGGGTCATTAAAAATGTTTATTAAGATGTTTTACATGTTTCTCTTTCTTCATTAGTCTGCATCTCCACATTACATATGAATTTACTGTATGCGGTTCCTTTTCAATATGTCTTTGTTCCTCTTGTTACCTCTAAGAACAATTTTGTCCAGGTCTAAGTTCGTATTTCTGTAACTGACCATGGATGAGTTGCTTATAGCTGTGGGGTCTTCAGTGCCAATCCTGTGCCAGCCTTATGCCTTTTCCTTGTGCACATGTATGAAGACACCCCCTCATTCGCCTTTATGCTGGTTCCTGCATCCTTGCTCTGCTGTTATACCAGGACCATAATTCTCTACATTACATCATTATGTTGGAATCATAATTATCTCATTCTTCACAGAATAATTTCTTGCTACTGCTATATAAATAAAACTATGGTTGTACCATGCAAAGACTATAATGATCTTTTATTTGCCTGAACAAATCTGTATGGACTTACATTGATTTTTTTTCCTTAATATTATAATGACAAAGACATTGAAGAGATAATCTCTTTCTATTTGTCAGTCCTTTGAATGATGTTCTTCATTTTGAGATTATCAGTCTTTTAGTATGTTTTTTTTCATTTATGACTTTAACTTCTGTATGCTTGATTAGTTTTGACAGATTAATATGACTTCCTCTTTCTTCTTTTTATATAGAGAAAATAAAAACATAAAATATAAATAAACTGTAGTCCAAATAAATTTTCCTCAAGGGTATGGTCAACAGATTCCTTTGTTTACCATGAGGTACCTATGTACTCTTATACTTGGTCTAGGCACCCTCATTATTGTCTCTTGGACTGTGGTCCAGTGGACTATGACTCAGTTTCAACAACCAATCTCACTCAGGCAGCTGAAGAAATTAGCTCCCCAAAAGCCTTTCTTGCCTACCACTATATCATTCTCCCTGGTTATCGTTTTATAGTATTGGTAACTGAATAGAACAAGAACTATGTATTTAAACAATATTTGGTCTATTAAACTTTAGCTGAAATTGAAAACAAGGTGGATTAATAACTCAAATTTAAATTCATTGCAAACTAGGAATAGACACTATTTTGTTTATATTTTCTTGGCAAAGAGGAATCAATGCCATAGAAGAACTTGGGGTACACTGATGGACATATTAAATTTTTCAGCCTTATGAACTAAATTTGCCTAATATGTCCCATCTCTTAGTCTTCTTCATCTGCAAAACCAGCCATGATTTCCACTAACATGTAAGGTTGAATATAGGCTTAGTTGTGTAAGCTTTTCTCACAGATAGAACAGCCTGACTGTGATAAGAACAGCCTGACTGTGATACTACTTAAAAACAAAGTGATCAATTTTTCTGTTTACTCTCTAAATAATTCATGTTCTTGTGTCTGTGCATGGTACAGTTGAAGGCACTTTTATTTCTCATTAGCAGGCAAATCATTACTTCAAACAGAGCAGAATACTTGACATTATCATTCCATTGTCTTTCTTAAAATATGCTCAGTTTTTATGTTAAGAAAACTCACTCAAAACTTAAGAACTAAACTAAAGTGTTTCCTACTTGTGCTTTATATAATCCAGACTGTCATTTAGATGCTGATGGTTTAGTTACATGGATTTTCTTCCTTTGAATTTTATAAGACACAATTGGTGTGCTACGTCTACAGGTGATGACAGTGCAGGTTTTCTATTTTCACCTTATCAATAAGATATTTGTTTATAGAATAAAGGTAGGTGGAATATTCCACTAACTATATTTTTTTCCTATGCAGATCCAAAATAGGCATCCAAAACATAAATTTCTAATAAAAAAATATTAGAAATAAATTAGAAATTTATCAGAGTTTTGCTAAATTAGAGGTTATAAAAAGCTGAAATAAACCCACATATTTTTGTATGTATATTTAACCATGAAATTTTAAGCAAACACCTGATAGAATTAATCTATTGTATTCTCCTACATAGCCAATGTAGAATAATTAGCAGCTCTAAGATTTGTTGCAGATTTCAGGTGAGCAGAACTGTCTTTTGAAAGTCTTTCTCCTGCTCTCCATTGGCATCATATGAAATCTCTTACAGTAACTTTCCTGTTGCAGATACATTTGTGAGACCAGTTTGGAGCAAAGATGGCAAGTAACATTCAAAACCAGTTTTGTTTCTTTTAAGGTTGCTGTGAAGCACAATTGTGTCCGATCAACAGATGGCACAACACAAACAGACGATCAGAACATGAAGTAGTAAGCATTCTTTGGCTAAATGTTTGTATGTGTGTTTATTCTTATACTTTGATAAAGATGGACAGTAGTACTATCAATACACTAACTCTAGAAGACTTAAGACATAAAAAATGTTTTGTACTACAATGAAAGTAGACACATCCTCCGAAACGTGAATTTACTTTAAGAACAAGACTCCAAATTATTGAGCTATGCAGTAGACTGTTCTTGTCAAAAACTTCTTACACCCTTTTATATCAAATGTATGTAGGTGTTGACTATATCACCCATATGCTAGCTATTAATAGGGTCATAACATGTAGCAACTTACTCAAGATTTTGTGTCAAAAATCCAAAGATGTCAAAAGTTAGAAGATGAATGAATCACAAATAACAGAAAATAAGGTATTGCTATTTTTCTGACCGGAGTCTCATGATCTGGCTGAGAAGGCCGAAACAAACACATATGAGGCAGAGATTGAATTACAATGAAATATAGTTCTGTTGCCAACAAAAGCTTCACGACATATCTACTCTGGGACATACAATAGGAAGTAAGTTTTCTCCTTGGGAGTTTTAGAAATGGAATGTGCTCTAAAACATCTGTAATCAAAACTAAAAATGTCATGATGGAGTTATACTATTTTTTAAAATGTTAATCTGTAACAGTACCGGTTTTTTTCACCTTAGGCTATCTTGAATTGTTCTGAAAGTGCTTCTTTTTAATTAGTTAGAGTTGTTGATGCCATTTGCTGCATGGCAGGATATAGGATTAAATACTGCTTGTTTCACTGTTTATCTTTATGATAATAGGCAGACACTAATAAAAATGACTGTTACTTGTATTCAGCAATGTCTGCTTTCAGTTTTATTCCTTGCAGGAAGATATATCCAATATTTACAGTGTTGTACTCCTCTTATGGTTTCTATTTCCTCTCGGGATGAGAAGAGGAGATTGTTATTTCCTTTCTGGTTAGTGTTCACTAGTATCTGCCATTAAGGTCCTTCTGTTACAATATTTACAGGTAGAAATGAAGTCTAACAGATTTTTTTTTTTTTTTTTTTTACCTGCAGCTTGGTATTTCACAAAACATTTGTAAAGGTTCTTGTATTATTGACCTATAAAAGTCAATAAAGTTATCTACAGGAAAATAAATCAGAAATAATTACATTGAAATAATTATTGCATTTGAGAAGAAATTTTAAGCAAGTATGACTGTCTGTTTACTCATGGAAACTATAACTTTGATGAGAAAAACTCCACAAACTAGCTTCAGACATCTAAAAGTACAGTGTAGATTTGACTCTAGGTGGCTTTGTAGTCAATGAGAAGAAGGAATCTCCACAGAACCAGCTCTCATTTAAGAAATACGAGTCCATTGTTTAGAAAGCCCTCAGGAGCTATAAAGCTAAGGTAGACCTGTAATTTCTAGGCATCTAAACTTGTGTCTAATTTTGTTTTGTTCATGTTTTTAATTTTTTTTTTACATCTATTAGCAGTGACTGTGAAACATGAAGCTAACATTCCATCATCAGAATTTGCAATTTAAGAGCTGAAACCCAGGGTGGTCTGCATTTTATTTCACATGGGATTTCTTCAGCACAAGTTGTGTGGGTAAAGACTTATATATCCAGGATGACTAGATACAGGGTTTGTTAAAACCTAGATATTTAAAATTATTTTTCTTTCCAAAATCAGAAGCCTAATGATGTGTTAGACAGCTTTCAAAGTTGAACAGATTTATTTCTTTAGTGAGTCTTGTCTGTATTCAGCAAGCAGAAACAGAGTAAGTCAGATTAGTGTTAAGAAACAGATGTGAGACCCTAGAAAAAGGACATTTATTTATATTCTGACATAAGCACCCATGCTAGCTTTTCTCACCTATTTGATAGAATATGCAAGCAAGTCACTAATACAGGCCATGTATTAGCAAGATAACATATTTGACAGGATTTACAAATGAGAATGAGGTTTTGTGAGCACTTGTAAACATAAATATTACACTAAAAGTCTTTATTTTTTTTCCTTAAAGGATGTTGCTGTGTCATAAATCACACCCTTTTTACTATCATAGAAACACAGAATCATAGAATGCTTAGCATTGAAAGGAACCTGAAAGATCATCTAGTTCCAAACGCCCCTGCCATGGGCAGAAACACCTTGCACTAGACCAGGTTGCTCTAAGCCCCATCCAATCTGGCCTTGATCACTTCCAGGGATGGGACATCCACAATTTCTCTGGGAAACCGGTTCCAGTGCCTCATCATCCTCACAGTAAAGAATTTCTTCCTTATATCTAATCTAAGTGTACCCTCTTTCAGTTTAAAGCAATTACCCCTTCCCCTGTCACTACATATCCTTGCAAAAAGTCGCTCTCCAGCTTTCTTGTAGGCCCCTTTTAGGTACTGGAAGGCTGCTATAAGGTGTCCCCATGATACTTGTGTTTTCATGGAGGCATTTAAGTTGGGCCCTCGATTAAGCTGACTTAGTGGATGGAGTGGCTGGAAGTCCTTTATGCTGCATTTCAGGTGCTCTCCTGCTGACCTGTAATCCTGCTCCAGGCTCTGGGCATCTATTAGTGGCTCTGGTATCAAACTGGTAGGAGTGGGATGGACTGAAGTTCCCCTTCCCCATCAACTTTAGTTTATAGCCCTCTTCAGAAGCTTGCCAAGCCTGTGACGAAAGATGCTCTTCCTGTTCTCTGACAGATGGACCTCATCAGCCCCAAGTAGACCCAGATTCTCAAAACAAGTTCCTTGGTCTAAGTGCTGAAGCATGTGGATGTGGCACCAGTCTTGTAACCATTTCTTGACTTGATAGATGTGACTGGTCCTTTGACTAGAGGACTGATGAAAAAACTACCTGCACTCCAGAGTACTTTACCACCACTTCCAGAGGTCTGTAATCCTTCTTGATACTCCTCAGGCTGCTCCAGGCAGTATCACTGTATTTTATTGTGTATTTGGTCATATTTAACTGAACCCTTGTGAGCAGAGGAAAAAGATGAACAAATTGTAAAAATGATGCAACTGGGAAAAAAATTGAAAATGTTGCCCTTCAGTGGCTGAAAGTGTGCCTTTAGTGTAAGCTAAAGAGATACCTATTTCTTCTTCCCTAGATATTGTATTTTAAATAGCTAAATTGGAGATATTTGCCTGCAGAAGAAAGTTAGATTCTTAATAAGAAATAGGAGTACTATGGACTTACTTTCAGAAAGAACAATCCTAAACTCCACTCCAATACTGTAGATTCTTTCTTAAAAGAACAATAATTATTCCTAATAACTTTTGATATCTACTATTTACAGAGGTCAAGAAATAATGTTATTTCTAAGCAAAACAAGTTCTAAGGATATTCGTTCGTAATACTTCGAAATAGAGTATTCTTTTCCTGTTCCAGTTTTTAGCATTTATTATATAGTTCTGTTTTTATGATGATTATCTTTTAAAATATTTAGAGGTAAGTTTGAGTCCCTTTCATCAACCCTTCCCGGTTTTCCAGATTAACCATGAACCCAAGACAAAGCAATCATTTGTATTATGCAATTAATTTAGTAAAAGAAGACTCTTTCAAAATACTCTGGAAGTAAAAGTATGAATTAGTTTTGAATCCTCTGCCTCAAAATTAATGTAACATTAAAGCAATAAAGATTAATCCTGTTTAGCCTGTTGCATTCAGATTGCAATCACTTTCATTATCTTAATAAATATGTATAAAATTACATGTTGGCTTCTTGTTGGTTGTTTCTGGTGTTTTTTTTTTCATCATTGGCAATAAAAATGTTAATATTTTTTACATTTGTAAACATACTTCGTAGACTATTTTTATACATATATTATAACAATATATATATATGCCACCCAATAAATTTCACCCTATAATGAATAAGATCACCCTAAGTCTATTATTTATGGTGTTTTCTGTCTTCAGTTATGAGTTTATGAGTATTAGTGGAGCTGCTACTAATGATGACGTGTTTTCTTGAACAACAGAATATTTTGAGAAGGTGTCAATGAGTTACCAATAGAATTATGTCTATTTCTAATAGATACAAATACTTACAGAGAGGTCTCTCTCAATGTCTTCCAACATGGCTGCTAAATAAACAAAAGTAGATACAAAATTCAATGACTTTGAAAGGTGGCATTTTGTCAGACTCTGTGTTTCAGGCTCCATGTCAGAAAATTGAAGCAAAAGGTGTATTTTTAACAATTTTATTTCAGGAAGATTTTCTGGAAGAGAAGTTAATTTCTTGCTCTTGTAATTCAAAAGGAAACTTTCTGAATCAAAGATAAATAGAAACCATGCTGTTTGAAACAGCTAACAACCTTGAACCAGTATTGATTAAAAAGGTGTACTTTGACAGAGGGTTAGCTTCATTATTTATTTTAAATCACTGATGCATAGTGTTTGTTTCCCAGTTTGACACATGGGAGAGTCATAAAAATAGTGCTAAGGATTATTTTCCTCCTTTTTTTTTTCTTTTTTTTCTGAAGTGGACTTGTTTTCACCCCAAACTAAGAGACACTATGACCTTTGTACTTCTTAAGTTCAAGGGTAAGAAACCATTTCCTAATGCCTTTTGTTAGGAATCAGTTTCACTGTATCTGCTTGCAATTGCATTTGTGGTTCTCATTGAAGGAGACCGAACATATAGATTTCCCAGAATCTCCTTATTAAATTATCTTTAATACCTATTACAAAACACATAGTCAATCTTTTCTTCCTGCAGAACTGACAAATTTTGAAAATGTTCTCTCAACTCCGGTTATATTTTAAAATACATCCACACTGCTAAACATGTCCTTGCCAAAGGGACATTATCATTTGTATGGAGGAGGGAGACAAAGCCCCGTGCTCCTCTGTAAGATCTGCTGACTGATAGACATAACAATTTTCCTGGACTTTTCTTTGCAATATAAACTGTGGTAGTATGGCTCAAGGAAATCCTTATAAAAATATAGTTCATGGTACATAAAATGAGAAATTTTATTGTATTTTTATATTAGTGAAATGAACACTAAATATCTTCATTCTCTTCAGTGCATTTAAATATACTTGCTTATAATTTTTTCCCTTAATCATTCAGAGAAGAAGAAGAAAAAATATATAGTTTTTAAGGGCTGTTTTATAACAGTACACTTAAAAATATTGTGTATTTTTATTAAAAATATCAACAACAATTAATATCATAATATACAATCTGAGCCACCCTATTTCTGATTAAATGCTCACCTGTAATATTAAATTTTCTTCCAGTTGTCCTCTGGAATGCCACAAATATGTTTGTGTCTCTGCTTTGTCTTGGTTTCTGTATATGACTAGAACATGAGATTTCCAAGATGTCTCCATGTATTTATTATACGTATTGACTTACACAAAAGAACTCAGTGTCTTGATCAGAGGTTGTAGTAAATAGTGCATTAGAGTTCCTAAATAATCAGTGAAATAACATAGTGAAAATACTATACCATGACTGCAGCAATGTCCCATTTACTGTTTGGGATTTTTCTGCTGTAAGAGTTTAGCAAAAATTCCCAAAAGGAGACATTGATGAAGTTTCTCTAACCTAAGTTATCCTCCAACACTTTCAGCAAACTGCATTCTCAAATATGCCCTCATGACTTTATGCTAAAATTTATGTTGTTTAACCAGCTTTTAGCTTCATGCTGTAAGAACAGCATTCCAGTAAGAAGCTGTACATCATTCACATTATTTTAGACAGTGTCCTATGAAACCAAACTAAAAGAAAAGAAACCTTACACACATATACGCACACAAAAAAAGTTATGGCTTATGATCATAGAAACATCATCATACACTAAAGGAGTGTATATATGCTATGTTGTGTGAACTAGGACAAGCTTTTTGAGAAAGGGATAACACTTAACAGTATGAAGGTGCAAATTGATCTACTGTCCAGGATTTACCTCCTCGCCCTCTTTTTTTCTTTTTTTAGGAAGTATAGAATTCTCTGTACTACACATCTTTGTACTGAGCTCATTAGTAACTGTATCACCTGAATTCTTCTCATATCTAAAATACTTCAGTTCCTCCAATACCCAGAATGCTTAATTGACTGTATACTTAAAACCTTTCTCTTGGTCTCCCATTGAACACAAAGGAGGCAGGGGGAGCATGGGGAGAACCACCTTCCCTTTTACAGAACAATATTTCAACTTTTATGACTACTGCTACCACAGATGTAGTTTCCCAGGGACTATCTCCCATTTTCTTTCCAGTTCCTGAACATCTTTGTTGTAAATTTATCTACTGGTTTATGCAGTAGAACTCTAGTAGGAAATCTTTTATTGGTCTAGCTCTCAGAATATTCATGAGAAATATTAGATACCTGGGTTTTGGTTTTACTTCTATAAAAAATTATCACATAATATTGAACTGAATACCACTTTTGAATTCTATAAAATAGTTTTGATTATTAAATATTTAACACAGTTTTTCACTCTGCAAAGGAAGGAGCATGTAACAAAACTTATATAGCCACAAAATCGTATTTATGCAATCTTATTTCTGTTACTGACTCTGACCGTCTGGAATTCACTGACAAACTTTCCACATGGAGTAGTATGTCATCAGGATTTAAAAAAGACTAGCCATTCACTGTCACTTTTTCAACCACTTATGACACAGAATTTACTATTGAGAGAATATTTAATCTATCCTGCACATAAATATATTTGGTGGCAGCTAGAATGTTGAAAACAGAAGGGTGTAGGAGATTGCAAAATGATCCTAATTTCACAAAGTACTGCAAGATGTCGTCAATTAGATATCCTCCATGGACTTAAGCTATTCTTCCAGAAATGTATGGATGTCTCATAGATACTGTGTCATTTCAGCAGAAGATCAGGTTGAACACAGAACACCTGAGATGGTAGTAGATGCTATCCAGCCTATTGTATGGCATCTTCCCTGCTAGGCAGGAAGTGAGTATTTGGAATACTAATGGTCTAATAGAAGATTCTTGGGTAACTTTCTTTTCTGAGACAGACAGCTTTAATTATGTCAATTATCGTTTTGATCAACAGGTTCTTTCTGTAAGATGGCTTTTAAACTGTGTAAAATTATTCCTATCAGAATAGAAAGCTTAACTGACAGCCATTATCACATAGTTTCAGAAACAGTGGCTGACAGGAACTAGAAATTACATTATTTGCCATTGGCATTTGATATAACTGTTTATCCAGTTGTTTTGCTGCTGATCGAAGTTAGGGAATTCAGAGTTGAATAATACAATATTTTCCCACTTTGTGAGTGCATATGTATGAAAACATTATTTTCCTGTAGAATTTCTTCTAAATCTTAAAAACAGAGATTTTCCTGAGTCTGTCATAGCAGTATCATTACTAAGCTGTTCCAGTTCACTATATTTTATTTCAAAGATTATATGTTCTTAATAACCTCCCTCTCTGCATGTGCATACAGTGTACTTTAATAAAAATATATTTAATTCAATCAAAACACTTTCTTACTACCTTTAATTACAGTGTACATTCTACTTAAAAGTCTGGCAAAAAATGACATTTGTGAGTTATTTTGACCGGCAAACCTGTTATGTACTAACTTCACATGAGAGTGCAATATATTAGTCCAAGTGTGTAGATGTAATATCAGTAGTCAATCTACACTGAAACATTGGGTGGTTTATAAAGAATAATAAGGAATCAAACTAAAATGTGTGTATGTGTTTATTGTGTTTACATGCACTTTCTCCCAAGAAAGATCTGCCTATCTAAACAATGACAGTCACTGAAGCAATAAAGTTTACAGATTGGATCTATTTTGCCTGCATGCTACTTTACTTGGTATATCGTACATATGATATTACAGTGTCTGCTGATAGTCTGGTTTTAGGGGGTTCCATCCTTTCTCCCTCCTCCATACTACTTATTATCACCATAATTTTACCAAGATTGCCATTTAATATTGAATAAAATTATGTCTTTAATGTGGATAATTTACAAACTTTTTTTTTTTTTTTTTTTTTTTTTTTACAGATTTGGGATGGAGATGAACTGAAGCATTAAAATTTAGAAACCTCTTTAACCTGGAATGTTGAAAAATATCCACTGGCATCCAAAACTGAAATAGTAGTCCATGCCCTAAACAGCAATTCAGTTTTCTGAATTATAAACCACCTGGGTAAGAGTCGGTACTCAAGTCTGCCTAAAATTATCCTTGGTGCTTAGCTTTACTTGTCTGTACACAGGCAGAGGTGTTGGTTTTGAGGCAACCGGTACCTACTTCTATTTAAGTTTTCACCACCATTGAGTGTTTAGCAACTGTTTGTTATGGGATCAGATAGAGAACAAATAAGATAAAGACTGACTCTAATTAATGGTTGAGATAATTGGTTAAAAGAGAAGATGGTTAGGTAATCCTCTCCATGATAGAGGAATAGATTTCATTTCTGCTTTTTATCAAATGATGTTAAAACAGAAAAATAATAGAAATTAAAATCTTCTTGCATTTCAAGGAAATAAGTATGAAACCACAGTTTTGGTCATCACAATCAAAAGTCTAAAGTGTTAGGTTGGAATAATGTTTCAAGGTCAGGGGTTTTTATTTATTTATTTGTTTAAATATGTATGTATATAGATCTATGATTTGGTGTGTAATCTCTATCATTTATCGACACAAATGGCTCCCATGAGGATAAGTGAAAATGATCTCACAAAGTGCAGTTTATGGCATGAGGGTCAGACATTGTGCTATGTCACACTGTGCTGAGATCTGGATTTCACCACTGCAGGGTAAAGTAGGCTGACCAGTAGACTGTTAGGCACATACTATCACCACCACAAGTTAAATAAAAATGCTCAAAAAAGGACTAGATAGACTGGATGGGATACACGGAAGTGTCTAGTGTTTCCTTACAAATTTAGATACCATAGACTTTTAGAAAATAATAGGAGAAATTAAGTAGAAGAGCGTAGTAAATGTTTAGGTCAAGTGTGCTGAACTCTTAAAGAGGTACTCTTATTTGGGAATTAAAGTCACTCCCCTTCACTATAATTTTAATTTCTGTGGTTGTGTAATCAATACAGTGTAATGAAACAATTTTATTCCCAGCATTGGCTTCTTCATCATTCATGTTTTGTTTCAAAACAAGCATGGTTTTGAAGTGAATCTTCCAATTGTCCTCATTTATATTTGTTGATTAAATTTACTCAATAGTTTTACTCCCCACAAAGTAGATTTCTGTGAGGGGAAGCTAAGTCAGAAACTACATTTTATGAGTGAACTAACATGCTTTAGTTTCTTATTGGAAAACAAAGCTCTGAACCTTCAGACAGTTTTATATTAAACATGTAGTGGTTATATTTGGTAAATGACATCATCAAAATAAATCCAGTCAGGAGTAAAAACTCTGAACCTCACCTGATGTACATGGAGCATGCCCAGCCCTGATTACTTTGATCTACTGCTTCTCTCCTATCCTTTCTGAGTGCCTTGATAGTATAGATATAGCCAGTTAGAACCAATCACCCAATGCTGAATGTGTTTTAGCTTTTGTTAGTTTAACTCTTGTAAGTAACAATTCTCACCCAGAGTAAGAGTGAGAAATTCCTCACGTAGATTTTTTTTCCTGGTATTTCTGCACTGTAGCTTTCTGATTAATCTCTGAGCTGAGATTCATCTGCTGTTTAAGCTAATTTTCTAGTGATTTTTTAGATATGCCTCCCACTAAGCCCTCTGCCTGATTATTCAGAAGATCTCCCATAGAGTTTCCCACAGGGCATGTGGCATATTGATTAGCCCCATACAGACCCTGAAAATATCTTACATCTGGGTGACTGAACGGAGTTCAGCTAGTTCTTTAAACGTTATTTACACACAGACTATTTGAGCAATTTGATAAGAAGTGCCTGTTTCTCTATGATGCTTAGATCATCAACAATTCTGAGTCCCAACGTCAGCTAGTTCATTTTCAAGTGTCAGAGGATGAAATTGGTCTCAAAGAGAAATAATTCTCAATTTCATTCTATTAGCCTTTTTTACCCATCCAACAAATTCAATAGTCCTGGTACAATACTACTACTAAACCACTGCATTTTCTTTTTTTTTTTTTAAATCTTGTTTCCATTACTGGATTATTGAAGATTGCATAGAAGGGTCAGCACATAAGAAATTAGGAAATCTTTCTGATACCACATGCAATTTTATTCATCTCAAATCTCAGATTTTTCTAGTTAGGAGCACAAACTACAGAACTATAAGTATCAAGATGCAAATGGCTTTTCCTTGTAACGATTTATGCTATGGTAAATAAAATAGCCTATGTAGTCAAATGATTGCATTTTTTCAGCTTGATAATAAAATTGCTTTGAGAAAATGTTATGCCCTGGGTTGTGCTTGATAGATTAACCATTCAGCACTTCAGTTCATCTATTGTTTACTAAGAAAATGATGAACTATAGATGGGCCATGCATTTTAAGGCACTGATGAGGAACGCAACAGTTTATTTGGTTTTGCATGTGCAAGAAGTTCAGTTTCTCAAAAAAAACCCCAATGCATAGCATCATGATCTGCATTTATGAACTTAAACATAGCTGGGCATTTACACAGGCTTTTAGCAAAACATTTAGTAGTCTAAGAAACCATGTTATGTGAATTTAGCTGCTTAAATTTAGAACAGTGGCTAGACAAAATGGTTCTGTATATTGTCTCATTTCTGCAATAGCGGAAATCATCCTATTACATCCAAACATTTTCAGTGTGCTTATCTGTACCTCTCCTTGTCATGTCACTATTTCTTTATCTTGAACAGAGAAAAATAAGTTTTTCTAGGATGCAAGTCATCTTTCTGAGCATCCACAGAAAAATGAAAGGAATTGTGAACTACAAATATCTTCTTAGGAATGATCTAAAAGAGAAATAAAAATGAAACACTTGTGAATGTCTGAAGTTCCAGCATCTAAAGTTGAGCAGAATGTGGAGTTTTTGTCACTGATCTGTTTTATTGATAATTTTTATTTAGTGGAAAGAAGTATCCAGGTATTTCAATGAGTAACATCCTGCTGCCAGCTGCCAGTGATAACTGCAAGACGATAAATCAGCTTCCTATCTCTAGCATATTTTTCCAGTGACCTGGAGTGTTGAATTCCTCTCTGCATAGGGTCTCTGTTTCAACAGGAGACCTAAAAAGCATATTCAACCCTGATAATCTGAATTCTGGTATTTAAAGTCTTTTCTTAGCCTGAGGAAGCTGCTTGTTCAAATTGCTTAGCCTGAAACTTGTTTAAAACGTTGTTTAAAACGTTGTTTAAAGGTATTTGACTCCTGGAGTAAATATTCTGCAGATAGGTAAGTTTAATGAGCAAAATCAGACAGCAGCACAATGCTTATAATTGAATTACATGTACTCTGAATGAGAGTACAAACATTATTCACAATTGTTCCATTATCAGACACTGGAAGACCTGTTTTCTGCAAACCAGGTGGCCACAAGTGAGAGCTAGCAGTCAGTGCAGACTACCTAGAAAGATTTCAGAGAGTCACTAGAGCAAAAGTTGCATGCTCAATAACACAACATCATGTGTCCAGAAAAACTTTATCAGAAAATTTAAGCACCAAGGCAACAGAATACATTTGGAGATTATTTTTCACAAACTTAAATTTCTAACTCTTACTTAATTTGGACTAGGTTTTCTTTTCTGATGTGTTTATTGCAACAAAAAATGTCTTTTATTCTACAATCAAGAAAGTACGTTGAGAATTGTTCTCATTGTAGAAAAATATATCTTATGTAAATAAAATAAAAAATTCCCTGATTCAATTGAGAAAACTCGTATGTGATTTTTTCCTTTCTTTGTTTCAGTAGTTGAATAAGTTAATCAAAACACAGATCAAAGGCAGATAGCAGAACTTTTTTTAGGAAAAAGTTTGAAAAGGGACGTGAGAAGATCTCAAATGGCAACATTGAAATCAGCAGGTTTCTGCGTCCTTACAGAGGCAATCCCTACGATTATTGAGGCAGGCATTCTCAGACCTTGATCTGGATAAACTTGTTCAGTACTGGAGGTGTATGATGATTGCCTCCATGTAAAAAGAATTTTTAGTAACAATATGTATTTAAAGCTCTTAGTTTCAATAATTAGAATTTGTCGGACTGGAAAATACTTCCAGAAGTTATCTATCTCTGTGCATCAAGGTAAAGTGAACTATATGATATAATTTGCAACAGATTTTTGTCTTTCCAATCTCTGCGTAGGTAGCCAACTCTGGTGTTTTTCTATCCTTTTTACAAGTCTTTTCCATTTCTACCTCTGAAACTTCCTTTCTGCGCTGTAATCTAATCTAATTGCATATTTTCCTATATAAAATGAACATAGAATTAAAGTATTCTTATCATTTTGTTCTCAACCTTGTTTATAGTTAAAAGCTGTTATCACATAATCTCTTTCCTCTTTAAAGCTAAATGATACCAGTTCATTCAGTGTTTTCAGTAGACTGTCTCTCTTTTTTCCCTTTTTTTCTTTTTTTCCTTTTTTTCTTTTTTTGGAGGGGGGGTGGGGAGGGCTGTGTTTGTTTGGCCCAATTATTTAGAGGGAAATGCAGTGGAGAAAGTTAAACTATGCTCAGGAGAATAAAGCAGAATAATTTCTTATGCATTACAAATTTAAGTATGTTCCTACCAATCGCTTACCCTCCGCAGTGGCAGGGGACTCTGATTAATTTTCAGATTTTGCTATGCTCAAAACCCCAGATTCTTTTTTTGCAGATCTGCTACTTAACCATGGTTTTTCATCTTATATTAATTCACTTGATTATTATTGTTAAAGTATGGAATCATGGAATTTCTCTTATTAAGTTAGTTCATTTTTGAGCATGTTTTTTTAAAAATTTGTCACAAACATTGATATTTCTTTCCTTGTTTACCAGCACATTGGTAGTATTTCCTACATTTTAGCGTTTGTAAATTATGTAAGTGCATGTTTTCTTTATCAAAATATTGAAAAGTTCTTGACTTAAGACAGGTTTTTGCAGAACTCAGTAAAAACAATTGGGAAATGTGGGAATGCCTGATAAGAATAACTGTTTTACTGAACATTACTTTGAAAATCTGATACAACTAGTTATATCATTTGAATGACTTGAGATAAACAATGCAGAAACTAGGTATTTACTTATTTATTTATTTGCTTGATAATTTTATATCAACGTAGATGCACTTGAAGATCCAGAAGCTCTAAAATGCTTATGATTTTGGAATGCATTAATTACATCCAAATCTGTTGTGTTTCTATTACATCAGTTGCACAGAACTGAGCAATTTATATGTAAGTATTATTAAAGAATTCCAATGGAAAACTTAGAGATTTTTTTTTTTTTCCTGAGCTGTTATAAAACTACTTTTTGACTTTCAGTAAACAGGAATGAGAGAGAAATTTTGAGTACTAAACAGATTTATTTCTAAATTCAAGTGTGTTAACAGCAGAATGTTAACTGTGATATTTATCATAGAATCATAAGCTCAAAGAATGCTTGGCACTGGAAGAGATCTTAAAGATCATCTAGTTCCAATGCCCTGCCATAGGCAAGGACACCTTCCAGTAGACTAGGTTTCTCCAAGCCCCGTCCAGCCTGGTTCTGAACACTTCCAGGAATGGGCCATCCACAAATCTTCTGGGAAACTGGTTCCAGTATCTCACTATCTTCACAGTAAAGAATTTCTTCCTTATATCTATTCTAAGTGTACCCTCTTTCAGCTTAAAACAATTAACCCTTCCCCTGTCATTACATGTCCTTGCAAACAGTCCCTCCCCAGCTTTCTTGTAGGCCCCTTTTAGGTACTGAAAGACTGCTATAAGGTCTTCCCAAAGCTTTCTCTTCTCCAAGCTGAACAAGCCCAACTCTCTCAGCCTGTCTTCATAGGAGAGGTGCTCCGGCCCTCTAATCATCTTTCTGACTCTCTTCTGGACTCACTCCAACAGGTCCATGTTCTTCCTATGTTGGGGGATGCAGAGTGCCACTCCAGGTAGAGCAAAGGGGCAGAATCACATCTGTTAATATGCTGGCCACACTTATTTCGGTGCAGCTCAGGATGCATTTGGCTTTCTGGACTCCAAGCACACATTGCCGGCTCATGTTGAGCTTCTCATCCACAAGCACTCCCAAGTCATTCTCCTCAGGGCTGTTCTCAATCCATTCTCTGACCAGCCCGTATTTGTGCTTGGGAATGCCCTCACCCACATGCAGGACCTTGCACTTGGCCTTCTTGAGCTTCATGAGGTTTGCACAAGCCCACTTCTCAAGCCGTCCAGGTTCCTCTGAATGGCATCCCATCCCTCCAGCATGTCAACTGCACCACACAGCTTGTTGTCATTGGCAAACTTGCTGAGGGTGCACATTCAATCCCTCAGTCCATGTCGCTGACGTCGTTGTTAAACAACACTGGTCCCGGTACCGACTCCTGAGGAACTCAACTCATCACTGGTTTATAACTTGGACATGAAGTCATTGACTGCAACTCTTTGAGTGTGAGCATCCAACCAGTTCCTTATTCCCTGAGTGATCGATCCATCAAATCCATGTTTCTCCAATTTAGAGACAATGATGTTGTATGGGACATTGTCAAATGGTTTAAACAAGTCCAGGTAGATGATGTCAGTTGTTCTTCCCTTACACAACGACACTGTAATCTTATTGGAAAAGGCACCAAATTTGTCAGGCACAATTTGCCTCTAGTGAATCCATGCTAGTTGTCACCATTCACATCCTTATTTTCCATGTACCGTAGAATAGTTTCAAGGAGGATCTGGTCAATGATCTTGCTAGGAACAGAGGTGATATTGATTAGCTTGTAGTTTCCTGAGTCTTCTTTTTTTTTCCTTTTTTAAAAATGGGGGCTATTTTTCCCCTTTTCCAATTAGAGGGATTATCACCAGACTGCAAAGAGTTCTCAAATATGATGGATAGTGGTTTAGCAATTTCATCTGCCAGTTTCCTCAGGACCCACAGATGCATCCTGTCAGGTTCCATGGACTTGTGCACCTTCAGATTCCTTAGTTGAACTTAGACCTGGTGTTCTCCTACAGTGGGCATTTCTTCATTCTTCCAGTCCATGCCTTTGCCTTCTGTGACAGGCAGCGTGGCTTGAGCACTTGCGAAGTAAGTAAGTCAATGACTACCTCAGCCTTCTCCACATCCTAGGTAGCTAGGTCTCCCATTTCTTTCTGCAGAGGGCCCCCATTTTCCCTAGTCTTCTTTTTTATCATGGATGTACCTGTAGAAGCTTTTCTTGTTGTCCTTGATGTTCTTACTCACGTTTGATTATATCAGGGCTTTAGCTTTCCTACCTAATCCCTGGCTGCTCAGATGATTTCTCGGTATTCCTCCCAGGCTATCTGTCCTTCCTTCTACCCTCTGTAGGCTT
>JAHREE010151928.1:0-17699 GCA_033628505.1 Tringa tobata | reverse complement strand
GTGGCGAGTAGGACTCAGGAGGTGATCACCCCCTGCACTTGGCACTAGTGAGGCTCCACCTCAAGTACTATGTCCAGTTTTGGGCCCCTCATTACAAGACAGATATTGAGGTGCTGGAAAATGTCCAGAGAAGGGCAACGAAGCTGCTGAGAATTTAAAATTCTCAGATTCCTGAGAATCCTGGCAGAATTTAAAAGATGGGTAAACACAGTGCTTAGAGATATGGTTTAGTGATGATTTTTGTTAGTGTTAGGTTGACAGTTGAACTAGATGATATGAGAGGTCCATTCCAACCTAGGCAATTCTATGATTCTATGATATAATTTGTGTAAGAACATACTTGTGAACGCACCTGCTGAATCTACAACTATTCTCTCATACCCTTTTTTTCACTAGGGATATTCAAAACATTTTGAGCAGCAGACATCTGTTAGGACATTCAATGAAAAGCTAACTAGCTATAATCTTTGTAGAACACAGAATAAATAAATTTTGGGTTCTGTTATATTGATCATGTTATTTCTGCTACTTCTTAGTAAGAAGGTGAAAGCTCTGGAGGGACTACACGCTTCTGAAAGCTATAAGCAGTCTAACTGATAATTTTCTGGAAATTGTAATCTGTTTTGCATATACTTATAATTAGTTTGAATAGAAGCATTTTCCTCGGATAAGAGGATGATACGTGTTGACCAAGATTCCAAATCATTTTATGCATTTCCTGCCATAGTTAGTTTTGTTTAAAGCTCAGCGTTACGTATGTATCAAAAGCCATTTCTTCAACTGAAAAACTTCAATAGGGAACATTTTAAATGAGAAAATGCTACATTTTAAAGATAGAATCATTACGTTTCTTAATTTTAGATTTTTATGTCCTAGGTTCACAAAATTTCCTAAAGCTCTTATTCATATCTTTCCTCTGATACACTATTAAAAAATAAATAGTGTTTTGTAAAAGGAGAACATTATAGTTATTGTCCCTTGCTTTCCAAATAGATATTATTAGGAATACATTGTCTATAATTTGTGTCTCTTAAGTCTGCTGACCTTTCGGCAGTAAATAATGTAGTATGGGGGTTTTTTCTGCTTCTTTGTCACATCTTATTAATGATTTAATTTCATTTTTTATTTCTGCTAAGGCAATTTTACAAACATTATTCCTTGAAAGACAACACATCAATAAATGTTAACAATGTCTGATTTCATGGAAGACCATAAAGATTTTACTAGGATGGCCACTTGGATTACAATAATGTCTTTTAAGGATAACATCTTCTATTCTAGGAAATTTCCACATTTAAAATGACTAAAATAAACTAAAAACTTTGAAATAGTCTAAGCAATTTAAAGACCTAAATTATATCTTTCTGAAAAGACACAATGTATATGAGACAAAGGGAGAGGAGAACATAAAAAATGGACTTGAAAAAGTTATTTTTAATAACTGAAAACACTTTGCAAGTTTTCAAAACAAACTTGATGGGCATTGGAAATGCTCTTTTTTTAAACTAAAGAATATGCTCTGAAAATACATCGTAAATATCTGCAGGTGCGCTGCATGTGTACACTGCAAAAGACATGCAGGGTAATGTCACATTAAAACGTCTCCAGAAAGCAAGTCTGAGAGCATACAAAGGCTTGCTGTCTCCTGATAAAATACCTTTAATTTCATATATTCCTATAGTCTATAGTAACTCTATTGATCTTTCAAATTAGTATTTTTAACCTTATGCTTATCTTAAAATAAGGGTTTCTACTCAAACTGTTGAAGTAATTAATGATTTATTTCCCTAACGGTACACAGGAACCAACTTTAGCATCCAACAGTCTAGAAATATGTTGATTCAAGAATTCATTCAATTAATAACGTAAGTTATTGTGGAGACTTGCATTCAGCTAAAACATTTATTAATACAATCTTGAAAGAATTTTTATGTTCTTAAACTTTTGTGAAACGATGAAATTTAGGTCAACTATCTTTCCCAGTATTTTACATCCGTAATGATTATTCAATATGTTAACACACAGGACAAAAACGGTATCAATAAAGATTGTTCCACTGGAGGCTTAAACTGAAGTTTCTCTTTATGAAGCAATGGGATAAGCAACGCATACACTAAAACTCCATTTCTAGATTTTTGTTTCCTTAAGTTTTTCTCTAAATCAGGTATTTTTTCCAAAACATAATTAACACATAAGGAGATACAGATCTTACAAGATGGTGATGTCCTCTAACATAATCTTTTTCATTTTAAGCAGCTTTTTCCTCTACATGGACTCTGCCACTTTTAATAAACTTGTAATTCCAATTAAGGTTCCTATCAAATACTTTTTAGAAATCACCAATTGTTACATAGTTCAAAAACTACAAAATCAGTGTAGAATGTGAAATAAAAAAAGAAGAAATAAAGCTGCATCCTAAAGTTTAAATAGAGATATTTGAGCAGTCATCACAACAGTTTTAAAGACAAGTTTAAAATTACACTTTAATATAATTTTGCTAGCAATTATTGCTTTTCATCCACTGTGCTATCCTTTACTCTATAGTTAATTTTCTTGGCATTCCAGTGGATAATGAACATGAGGAATATTGGCAATATGTCTATAAGGAATGTCAAGGGAGCAGCTTTAACAGAAGTTAAAAGCAAGGCTAATAACCTTATAAAAAACCAGCAACATTTCTGGAAATGCATGTGATCCTGAGTCACACCATGAAGACAGCTGCGGACAAACACAAAACATACACACAAAAAGAAAACGTACTAGCTAAATGACTAGCAGAGAAGCTCCGCTTGCTATAGCTATGGGCAAAACAGCTCATTAATTCAGCTGAACTCTTTTCTGCTGGATTACGTGAAAGATTTCTTAAGAACAATATCACTAAGATACACTTTCGGAAAAGTGGCAAAGTCAACGTCAGTGGAAACCTGGTCTCGAAAAGAAGCATCACAGGAACTGCAGTAGATTTGTGATTTGGGACCTAATGGGTGATGTTTCCTTGTTGCCTCCTATGATTTCTTCCTTTCTGACTTCACATAAATTTTCATTTCTGTTTAAAGTTTTGACTTTGGTTTAGCAAGAACACTGCACTTCATCAGACAGTAATGTTTATTCAAATCTCCTGGTTTCCAGAACTTTCTGACATAACTGCTACACACACCTGCAGCGCACTGGGATGTACTCTATACTATTGCCATACGCATTCCACAGCTCTGCCAGAAAAACTCTGTGGAGTCCTAATTTCAGTGGGAATAACTCCTGTTTCTCACTCCTGTTTTTCACACTCCTTGTGTTAAGATGAACTTAATATTGCTGTATGATACTGCACTGAAGGGGAATGCACATTCCATGGTGTGAGTAAATGACAGGTTTATGCAACCCAGGACAAGAAGAAAGAAAACCTGGCTAGGTCACAAAACCAGTCAGCTACTGTAGTGTGATACCTGAAGACAGAGATGTTTGCATAAGTGTTAAATTTTCTCCTGGAGCCAGCTTTGCAATGTCCATGTTGCACTTTATTTAATTTTATTTTACTTTGCTGACATTATAGGACTTATGAAGGAAAAATTTCAAAAGCTCCTTATTTTCTTAGCAGCCTGAATAACTACACTTTACAGATTCCCAGAACTACAATTCAGATTCCCAGAACAGTCTAATCAGGGCAGTGCAGGTACCATGAAAAGCTAGCTGCCCACACTGTCTCCCTTGCAGCTCCACACTACCACCTCTGAAGTAGTTCCAGTACCTGATACTTGCCTCAGTTACTTTATATTTTTCAGTGCAATGCAGACACACTGTATCCCATTTTCAGTATAACAAGGCCAGCAGATTTACAGAGATACAAGATTCCTCGGTGCTTGAGGCAGTTGTCAACAATTTTGGTAAATTTGAAGTTTTTTCCATTTAATTTAAAACAACAACAGACAAGAAGCATTGTCAAAGCAGGAGGATCCACTGAATAGGGTTCCACAAGTGTACATTCTTAGTCCATGATTTCATATTGTCCTGGCAGACAAAATAAAGACTACGTTTATTAAATTTGCAGACTAGTAAAGATTGTCAGTAGTCAGGAAGATATGCCAAGATAAATTTGCTATACCTAGCAAGAATTCTGAGGTGCATAAAAACCAGTATGGGCAACAGTTCTGCAAAAGAGGATCTGGGGACCAATATGGAGCCTTAGCTGAGCATGTGTCATGATAATGGGTAAAATCAGTCACTGTATTACATTATAGAAACATTTAGTCCTGTAAGAGACATGAAGTTAGTTTTCTGCTCCGGTAGTGATATTGAAAACACCCCAGATGATGCTTTAGATCTGATTTTAGGCACTACATGTCAGTTGGAATACTCAGAGGAGAACAAGGAGAATGACAGAGGACCTAGAAACAAAAAAAAAATGCAAAATTTCTTGCACAGGGAGTTGAATAGATACTAAAAAATATGGTGAGTGTCTTCACTATACAAAAGAGTGCTAGGAAGCAAAAAGGAGCAATCTCTTCTTGTCATTTGATAGGAACAGAACAAGAGATAATAGCAATAAATTTCAGTAGGAAAGATCCAGGTAAAATATTAGGAAAAACTTTTTTAGCAGGAAGGACAGTCTAAAGATCTCTCAGTAGGACTACCTGTAAGACAAACTCTGTCCATTAATGGAGGTTATAACTGCAGCTTATGCAAGCATCTGTAAAGAACGGCATAGCACAGCTGATGATGCCTGAAGTCCAGGAAACTGAGGACACGAGATGACCTTCCTGTGCTTGTCTTTTGCACATAAACTGAATTGTGACTGACCATACGTATGGGGTTAAACCTTGAGCTTTTTAATAGGAGGGCCTGGTGTGGCAGAAGGGAAGACAACCCCTACAGTATAATTAGTGCATGAGTCCTACAGTATACTAATATGCACAGTATATACATACATCTGTAAATGGACATCATTAGTCCTGGGAACTGATCTCATTACTTCCATGGTAAAGTCTCAAGAGATACACAGACATCAGGGTCACTTTTAAGTTACTTGTTTTATCTTTGCTTTCAGAAACCTGGCTAGAATGATTCATGAACGTCTTGTGATTCTGAATATTTTTGTTGCATTGCCATGGCAACCTGATGTGATAGATGCAGGGGACATAAAAGTCACAGAGATCTGACTAAAAAGATGTTGAGACTTTTTTAAAGAGAAGAAAAAAAGCAGTGGAAATAAAATATAAAATACAAAATGTATAACTGTAACTCCTAGATGTTGCTAAATAGTAGGAAAACCAGAATTTTCCATGTAGAAATGGCATTCTTATTCATAGAATCATAGAATCATTTAGGTTGGAAAAGACCCTTGGGATCATCGAGTCCAACCATCTACCCTACTCTACAATGTTCTCCCCTACACCATATCCCCCACCACCACATCTAAACGACTCTTAAACACGTCCAGGGACGGTGACTCAACCACCTCCCTAGGCAGCCTATTCCAATGCCTGACCACTCTTTCTGTGAAAAATTCTTTCCTAATGTTCAGTCTAAACCTACCCTGTTGGAGCTTGAAGCCATTCCCTCTCTTCTAATGGTATTATTAAAATAAAAGAATACATTCCAAATGATCTAAAGAAGGTATTCTGTGTCTTTTTGACCCATCTCATTACAAAGTTGCAAAGGAAGCATATGTTTTAAGCTATGATGAATGCGGCAGTTGTTGCTCTATCCTCACATGTGCACAATTTGGGAGCACATTCCTTTACAGATCAGCAATGACAGATAGCGATCCAGAAGCTTCCACAAGAGATAAAAGGTTTGGAGTGCTGGGTGAGAGATTTATGATAATTCCTTGGCATGACAGTACACGAGGGAAGGAGCCCAACAGGTACAGAGGATAACTACAAGTGTTATTTTCAGAAGGGCAATCTGAACTGCTACAGGTTAAGGCTAACTAGTTTGGTGCAGAAGAGTCCATAATAATTGTCTAAATAAACAGAGACAAGACATGCACCTGAAATGCTGCAGGCATCCAAAAGAGCTGTGGTACAATGCAAATGCTCTCTCAATGGCTATGGTTTGCTTCACCATTCTCAACATACCTAACGAAGAGGGGCACAGATATTTATGGAGTATTGAACTAGTCTGCTCACATTAAATTGATTCCCATTGGCACTGTAGACTCAATGGAAACATAAGATGCTGTAACATGCTCCCATTCATGTTACGCATGGAAATTTGATTGTGTAATTAATTCACAAAACTCAGCCTGTTCTTGGATAATCCAGTATTGCAGAATATATTATAATAACATATTAGAGAAAGTTTTAGCACTGGTTGCAGTTATTGGCAATCCTTGGTAGGTGACACATCTAGTCTTTACAGCATATATTGTGTCCGATTGATAGCGATGGATATGAGTTTACCTAAATGCTGTTAAAAACAACAAAATGTAAAACTCAAAACCCACAAAACCCCACTGTAAGAATAACAGTGCTTGCTCTTTTGGAAACATGACATCACTTATACCTTCTGTGACTTTACAATAATAACAACTTTGGAAAGGAAATGGCAATACAACTGTGCCAATTAAAAGAATCCAGTAAACATTTAAGCAGACACACATTTTAAAACTTATATATGTATGCAAAAAAAACCCTAAAAATGATGCTGTCTGACACAAATTCTTTACCACTGAAAGAACTGGGAATTTTTGCAGAACCCGACAGCTTCTGCGAAAAAAAGGCCAAGTACTACATTTTTCGTGACTTTTGAAACTGTCAACTTTTATCCACTGAAAGCCTTGAATAGTTCACAGACAAAATGAACCTTACTCTTATGTGTCCTTCCTTAAATTATAATCCATGAATGTTGTGGTATTACAAATTGTGGCAAGGCAGTAAGAGAGATAAAAAAAGGCCTTTAGTATTTCAGTAAGTCCTGAGATATATGTGATGAAGAACATAAGGTCCAAGCTGAAAAAGCAATATTGTGAAACAGTTACACTTTGACATAGACATGAAAATCCTCCCATCCTCTACAATAGATTGGTTACTGCCAGGAAACCCATCATTCTCATCAGCTATAAAGTCACTAGCTGTCTATTGAGAAATTTGTGCCACATTGCCTTAAAGCAATAGCAAATATGGAAGTTGGCATTCTCTAACCTGAAACTTCAACACCAGCATTTCCATAAAAATGACGTATGCACAATCAGAAATTTTGGATGCTCTTGTATTTTCTAGTAATTCTACTACAAAAGATTTTTAGGCATTCGTGAGATGATTCCTCCCATTATTCTTATATGGGTAACAAATCACAACAGCAATCTAAACAAAAAACTCCTCTTTTTTTCCACAGAGGAATCCTCCTGTCTACAGGGTTTTCATTCCCCTAAGATTACAAGGACAAAAGCTTAATGTATTTCAGTCATTGGATCTTCAGTTGCAAAATCAGTTTCACAGTTGTAAATTTAAAACAATATCTGATGGAGATCTTCTCTAGGGCAGTTTCACCATCTGGAAGTTACCAATAAAATTTGGTGTGAAGCAGAGGAGAAGTTTATTCCTTTAGTCAACTTAGTCACTACAAGACAATTTAGAAATAATTTCTGAAAAATCTTCCACTATATTGGAATTCTAACATTCATATGCAGATAAGGAGGTTTACAAGATACATCTAAATTCCAGTCAGGGACTATCACTGCAATGTAAAGAAAGATAGAAGTAATTCTTGTTTGCAAGTAGGGAAATAATTATAAAATCACAAAGGAACTGAGTTTTAGCAATCTTCTGACTTAGAAGTTGCAGAAACAATAAGAGGAGAATATAAACTTCTGATCTGAAAGCTGTGAACTCGAATCAGGAGTCTTCTCAGAGTGTTTAAAATTGTTCGACTAATGTTGTAGAAGAATAATTTGAAAAAATTAATACGATATTTATGGCAAGTTATTAATTTATTCTAGCATCTGTTACTTGTCCATATTTCATAAAAATTCAGATTTGTTCAACAGTAATTAGTGCCGTTGAAAAGCCATTTTAGATTCTTCGGTATCTTTGATTATTTTTTTTTTTCTTTAGAATTCACGGTAACAACTAGAAAAAAATGTGAGCTATACATTCAGCTCTGTTCTCTACGTTGGGGCTCCAACATATAATTAGAGTTTAAAAGGATTTTGTACTTGCAAAATATGTGCTTTTTTACTCATTCTACAGTTTCAGAAAATGATTTTGTGAATGAAGATGAATATGAGGTATATATTTGTTAAAATGTAATCATATTTACTTGTTTTGATATTTTAATTTATTCAAGTTTTAAAGCACTTAGGTAAATAAACAAATCCATTCTGATGCAATTATATATAGAAGAAAGTAACTCAATAACATGGCTTAACCGATAATCATCATCACAAATTTACAAAAGGGTCACTGTGGAGCTGTAAATCTCAGTACTGTTATTAAAGTGCCACTGTCCTATGTGCTTTAAAGCTGGAATACTAAAACCCAAGCAGAACATAATATGCGAAATCACAAAAATTATTCTTTCTTTACCAGAATCTTAATATGTCACAGCACTGGTCTATGGTGAAAGATTTAGCTTTATTTCAAGTTATTTCAGAAATCTGGAGGAAATACTTTTTTAGAAAAAGCTATTAATATGGTTGCTAAATTTTTGATTGCTTTTTAATTCAGCTAGCAGTAGAGTAGAGTACAGATAACATGGTAATTTTTGCAGTAAAAGGTAGTGCAAAAAAAGCCCCCAAATATTTTCATTTATGTCAGACAACTTTCTCAGTTAATGCCGAATAAGCCATGTATGTTTTTATTCTCTTTTCTGTATATGGACTGAAATGTAATAATCTGAGCTTGAGAAAGCACCAGGGAGGTATTTTTCTACTACTGAATACAGCTGTAGAATTTACTTCTTAATACTAATACCAATGCCAATACAATAACAACTAGCTGAAGTCAACAAATAAAAGCATCTTTGAAAAGAAAGATGGTTGCTGGTTTCTGATCACCATTACCAAAGAAGTCTTTATCTATCCTTCAGTCTCCCCAGAATTATAAAGTACAGATAACTAATTTCAACCATTAGTCTTGCTACTCGGGCCATCTTAGGACTTCTTGCTTGCTACTAAGGATTAATATTTAGTTTAGCCTCTAAACATTGTCAGGGATGTCTCTTTCTTTAAACTTGACTATTTATAAAAAGTTGTTTAAGCTTCCCCCCCTCTTTCTTTTGCATCATTACTCGTTTTGGAAGCAGATAGTGCAGTAAAACGCGTGAGATTGAGCACAATTCAGAATACTGATGGCAGAACATTTCCTTTTAATGTCTTAATTGAATCGCTGCCTTCTGAGGTTCTAGCTACTTCATTTTGAATTTAAGCAGCCTCCAGTTAGCCAGTTTGTGTAAGGAAGAGGTATCACAAGGACTACTGAACTAGATTTCAATTTCTTTAATCCATTATTTTCTTTTACTTCCTTTGAAATACGCTTAGGTTATTTTCAAATATACCTTTTGACCTTGACCTGATCAGACCAATTATTTCATAGCTACTATGCCCTTTCATTCCCACCTAATTTTGAAGCACTTTTGTGTCTGGGCACTTAATTTCAGTTGTAAACTAACTCTTAATTGGGTCAGACAGTTGAGACAATCTGGGCAGGGAGACAGGACTTCCCATTGCCTAGACAGCATGAGACTCAATGGTGTCCTTTCTCCTGGGATAAGATATATATTTAAAGTAGGGAAAGGAGAAGGATAGTATTGATCTAGTTTGGACCTCACAGCTCACCTCTGGTTCCACGTCATAATGACAAAAGAAAAAGAAAGCTGGTCCTGCTTCTGTAGTAATCGCACAGCAGGCAGATAAAGTTGACTTTTCTTTTCAATGATCAGCCATTTAGAAATAAGTAGCACAGTGCCAAAATGTATTGAAGTGGTAGGATTACATGATACTGACAAGCTTCTTTGGTGCTCCAGACCTATCTGGGCGACTAAGGAATTCCCCTAGGAGATACCTCCTCCATCCTGCCCCCCTTTCCAGATGGCTCCATCCCTTCTCTGATATGCTTTAGGGCTGCAGTGAATTAAATGCCAACATGTTATGCATGAGTTTGCTCAAGGAATTCCTGTTCTGTTCATCACTGATGGTTAATTACCAAGAAATTTCAGCTGTATATAAAAAAAAAATGCTCAAATTAAAACCACTTTGCCAGAAAAATTTTACATCATAAAATACTAATTCTAGGATGGCTTTTTCTTTTTATTTATAAGGTTGTCAAACAATCCTAATTGCTTTAAAAATATACTCTTACTTTACAAAAAATCATGAAAAGAACTCAGAATGCACAGGCTAATTTCTAAGAGATGTTTTTGGTAACAATATTTTTAACAGGCATAATATTATCACGTTATTACATAAACCAATGGGAGTCTTTTGCTTTAGCAGAAGAAAGATGTGAGAATTCCACCAAGTTTACAGAAGTTTTCAGCATCACTCAGAGGAAGCAAGAAGTGCCTTAAAGATCTGCCTACTACTTTTGTACTTTTGGACAGCATTATATCATTTCACAGTTTACTGCCTTCAGAGCAGAGATACATACATACTACTGTATTTTCCTGTTCCCACCTTTCCTGATACATAGGACAAAAAACCTTTGTTCTTCCTGGCTTCTGCGTTCCAAACCTGACCTGATTTACTGGAATTACCATTTTAGGAGGCCTGCAGGAGACCTGAATGGACAGGGATGCTTCATACACCAGCTCTACTACCAAAGTTAACAACTCCTTAAACGCTTACACAAATCTCTTCTACTTTTGAACTGCAGATAAGAAAAGCACCAACAAATCCAAACCACTTCTTATATTACCATAGTCTTGGAATTATGACAAAGATTTCAGTTCTGCTTTAATTTAACAACAATTTATCTGGTTAATCACAACACCATGTCTAGAACATTCTCTTTTCTAATATATCACCAGCAGGCATCTTAGACTCTTATATACCTCCAAAAGGGAAAAGGGAGCAAAGCGCCTCTAGTTGCAAGTGTACAAAAACAAAAGTAGAAAAGTGTACAGAGCCAGGACCAGACATTTTTACAATGAAACGCCTCTAGTCATGAAACTTTTCCATGTTACTATAGTACTGTAACCATACTAATGAATTACCGCCTTCATGACCCTATCAATCCAACTCCTTCAGGGTCACTATTACTGATGCTGTCTCACTGCAATGCAGTTACACAGCTTTGGCACAAGCCTTTCACTGTATCTTCTGCAGAACTGGCTGCTTAGTGTCAGTCTCAGTCTTGTCAGTATTACATAGATCAAAGCAAAGTAGCTTTAAACAGGTAGATCAAAGCAAAAAAACAGAACAGATTCTGGACAAGTAGCCCAGTGCTTTCACTAAAGATTCAGGAAATTGCCAGGCAGATGGAGGCAAATATACTTACATTAGGGCAATTCAATTTTCCTAACGAGGCCATTGAAACAACATCAACATAGGGCAGCCCAGCTGGCTGCGATATCCCGTCATCTATGATTACGAAAGTACAAACACATTCCTCTTGGTCTGCGGGCTCTCTTTCGTTGTCATACAGACTTCTAGAACTCACATAGTCTCAGCTAGAGGATGGCATATTGTCTCCAACGTAACTGCTGTGGTTTCGTATTTTTTTCCAAATGAGAGTTTCTTACTTCCTCTCTACTCTTAAAGAAATAAATCCTGTATTGTAAGCTGAATTTTCCTTTATAAAAATACAATTACATGAAAATTTTTAGATAATATTGCCAAAGTTATTTTCATACAGTAGAATAAATCAACAACATTGTTCTTTTGTGCATTTCAGTGGGGGACTATTACCTCCATTAGCTCTACGTTAACAGTGAGTGACATAATGGGACAGCTAGTGCATTTCTGTACAAGTATGTGGCTGACAAATTTGTTACTTCCTCCTCTTCAAAGTCCTGGCTCGCACAAAATCTCAAGGAACCTCTATTATATCAATGCAACCTGTCATTGCCTCCAAGGGCCTCAGAAGAAGTCTGAGCATTTTTATGAGCTTGGGACTTGCCTTTAGCCCAGAATGAGTAGGATGAATATAAATTAAACATAGTCCTTTCCAAAATTGCACCATTTACACCGTATCTGATGAACGGGGTAGCAGGCTTATCAGCTGGACATTTCACTAAAACACTGTTATTATGTCCTCATAAAATAAATTTTATAGTAAATTAAATTAGAGATACATTCAGCAATAGTTTCTCAGTTTATTCCCATGTCTTATTTGTACTAAATTCACAACATATATAACCCATACTTTACACATACCCTTTATAATATACCTATGTTCTTTACAGCAAAATTTTAAGGAGGTAAAATGCATTCTCTACATTACCTATTAGAATCCCCCTATTCCCTTCATCTCGATTTTTAACACTATATATTGTTTTATCATTATAATAAATCCTCATCTGGAAGCGTCTGGCTGGATAAATTTTTTTGAAGCAAACAGAAAACTAGGTTTACCCTAGGACTTCTAGGGTACTACCAGAAGGTGGAGGGTGCACTGCTGTCCTTGCATATGAATGTACTGAATTTTCACTGTAGGAGAAATTTCCAGACCCAGAAATCCCAGGAAGCTCAGGCTGATTACAGTTTGTTTGTTGTGCTTGACACCACAGGATAAATGAAAAGCTTTCTTGGAAGGATACCCATTCCCACTGGCATAGCATTCATTTAATGATGTTCACAATTATCTTTACAGCAAAGATACTGGCTTATTATGAGCTATCACTGAGCTTGTGGTGCCATGTCTCTCGCAAGAAATTTCCAAAATTGATACAGACTGCAATGAGAGCAAGCTGTGTAAATTAGCTGTGTAGGGAATTGCATAAAAGTCAGAGTGCATGTTAGGAATTAAGCTGGGGACACTCGGTCTGTTCCATATAGCACATATCAGTATGCAGCCACACAGTAAAAGAAGAATATAGGGTTTTCACATAGATGTGTCCATGGCAACTGACAGATCATTTTCACTTGCCTCCAAAGATGTTTCCAGCATGAAGGACTCCATTAAATGTCACAGATAAAAATCACACTCAGAATGAAGACCAACCAAGAGTCTTTGTTAAAAGTACATTCTGTTTTGACAGGGGCATGGTTTTGTTTTTTTTGTTTCACAAACCAATTACTAATCCCTTTCTGTGGCAGAAGAAAATGAGGGGGAGTTTTCACATACACAACATAAAAAAACCTGAGTTCAAGATTATTGTAAAATGATATTAAATTAGAATTGTAACATTCTGTACCCATTTTCCAGACAGTGAGTTATGAGAGAAGCTTAAATGTAATCCATTAACATCAAGAGTCAAAGTAATTAACAGGTACATGTTGGAACACTTTACTGGAGCACACAAACAAAAATGCAGCACAGAGCACAAATGTGATGAGTCGGAGCCCAACTGGTCTTTCTCTGCCTGACACTGCTGTAATGTTACAACACCCTTAAAACAGATTTCCCCAGAAGTCATAAGGAGGAAGTAGCACTCTCTGCAAAACCTATGATCATTAGATTACAAGGGAATTAAACAGTTCAAGACAGTATGAGGAATAAATCACCCTGTTTGACTGTTCGATCAAAGTGTCCACTACACAGATCTGTGCTGTGGATGACAATACTAGAGGAAACTAAATACCTGTTCCTTAAGTAGAACACCTAGTAGAAATGCTGTGTCATGCAGTAAGCCCTTTCGTCTTTAAAAAAAAACCACCTTAATTTTGGACCCACTGTAGCAACTTCTCAAAGCTTTTCCAACTTCTTTTTATCATTGAATAACCTCTCTTCCAGTTCAACATTGCCTCCACTGAAAACAAATAACATATTTTCCATTGAAGCCAGATGTTATCTTTAATTTTTACTGCATGAACCCTTCATTATTTGTTTAAATTTCACCAGATTTAGTTGTTTTAATTTTACCAGAACATTTTTTTTGCCAGTTCTTATCTTTCTTCTAAGCTTTCTGACTTCTGAAGCAGATTTATTTGCTGATCAATCTGTCTCGCCATTCCCTACAGGCTGTCTGTTTGTAATATTCTTAAGTAGTCATTCACGCAGTAGGTTTGAAACCATTTCCTGCAAGAAATTCAAAAGTTTGTAAAGATAACTCTGGAAAGCTGTGCATTTTTAATTAATAACAAAAAACTCAGAAACATCAAGCCTCATTGACACTGAAGAGCTCGAGCTCTTCAACACAGCTGAATTCTCTGACAAGCTCCCTTAATGTCTCAAAGCTTGCCCTTTTGAAATAATTAAAAGTTGTAATTACTAACCCATTTGGTTTATGTTTCTATTAAATTTAAACTGAATTAAATCAGGGTCACTCAATCCGGTATTATTTCCTATGATCAGCTCTTCTCAGTAAGTCATCTCTCACCATTCAGGCTGCAAAATTATACAGCCTGCTCTTAGTTCAATGGCTAGTAAAAAGTCTGTCATCTGGCACAGCCAGAAATTCATGCGCCTACCCAATACTAGTAGTATTTTGTCTCCAAGCTGTGTAGAGGAAAATGAAGTTTCCCTCAGTGCACCAGCTGTGTTCAGAATTGTAATTTGTTTCTACAAATATCAAATCCATAATCAAAGTCTGGTCTTGGGGCTTTATAATAACAATATCTCAAAAGAAAGCCTACAGCATATCTCAGAATCATGTCCTACATTAAACCTAAGCTTGAGGTTTCAGTCTTTCAGACTCTATCTACACTTCAGTATATTTAGTATCAAAATGAGTGAAATGGTCATGAATATTCTTGGTCACAAAATGCACCAAGCAAGATGGACCTGTGGGATTTCTTTCCTTTGTTGTTGTTGTTGCTCTAGCTCATTTAAAGTTAGATAAAACACATTCTGACGTTGTATTCTGGTGTGTACCAGTTGTGACTTTTGAGTCATATCCTAGAGGCAAAATATTCAGCAATAACTGGTAATTGGCTATCACTACAGCAAAAACATGGGCTCCCCCATTCACATCAATGATACCTTTCACTGTGTTTAAGCCAACACCCATACTAAAGCAAAATTCTTTAATTTGAAATTCAGTGTAAGTAAATCACAATTCAATAAGCAGAATGAGAAGCAGAAAGAGAACAAAGACAACAGTCTTAATGGGTATCTCAAGATATGTACTGTTAAGGACAAAAAACCCAATAACCAGATGTATCAGTGTTTCTGCGACTTTGCTAACAGCTAAGGAGCTGGCCTTCCTTAGTTCATGACACTGTCTCCCATTACTAGTAATAGTTTCCATGGGTCTGGCAGAATATCTCATTGTTACCAACACGCTTTTGTAAAAATTACCCAAGGCATAGCACATAACCTAAGAATTTAATGAATGATGAACATTTGACATGTAAACCAACAGTCAAGGACTAATGCATCCAACAGTGAGGATTAATGAAGCCAGACAACAGGGAAAATTCTCAGTTACAAAAAGATAGCACGCTGCATCCAAGCATTTTAGGACCAAGAAATACAATTTTTCTTCCCCTGCAGAAAATAAAGGAGAACAACAGGCACTGGAGTAATGTGCACACCTGCCATTTTAAGTCACATGTCCCTTAACCTTGTCATAAATTTGTGAGCATACAGCTGGAAAATTAGCAAGAAAACCATGTCTCTGAACTACTTTCACTATACTTCTTCTAGGAAATGAAGAAAATTACTCTTTAAGTGGATCAGATACATTTTTTCTATCACATTCAGGGGAAACATTTAAAAAGACTCACACACTCTAGTCTATTGTATTTGGTTCCTCTGGACCAAAATGTTCTCTATTTCAGAAACGCTCCAAATATTTGGTTGCGATAAAGTACCATCACTAACACACTCACACGGCATTGCTTTCCTCTTTCTCCCCAGAACTTCCACACAATGTGCTAAGGCAATTATTACACTCTCTTATTTTTCTTGCTTATCACCACAATCATATTTCACATGCTTACATAAAGATTACCACACCTTTTATCATGCTTGTAGGCCTCTTCTGACCCTGTGTAGTCAACTAACAAACAGATCCACCAGGTAACTCACTGATGCTGGAAGGAAACTCTGCACCCCTGCTTGGCAGGTGCAATGTATTAGCTCTAACCTCTATATCAAGATGATGGGAGGAGCCTCTAAAGAGGGGAGTTGAAGTATTCTAGTTTCAGGCTTGGTCTAATCCTTTAATGGGCAGATACTCTTTATAAATAAAGGAAGTCTAAACCCTAGAAAGTTTGAAAAATTAGATATCAGCTCAGAATACAGGTGCTTTGTTAAGCATTCTCTTATTACACAGAATAAATACTTTGTGTACACCACATCAGTAACAGCACTGGTAAAGCTTCCTTTGTATTTGTTTACATACCATGTTGGTTTTACACAGGTTCAACATGAGAGGTATGAATATTTTTCTAAGCCTATTTAATGAAATCCAAAAAAGGGCTTTCAGATTTACTCAAACATTTACATTGTCTTGTACCTTGTCTATTGACCTTTTGTATGTTACGTTTTTCATTTAGCACTCTTACCCACTTGCAGTTTATCTTTTATGAAAAAGGGTCTGTAGAGATGGGGAAAAAAAGCATCAGAAGAATATCAGGGTTAAACCAAAATAAATAACCTTGCTAGAACTTAATATTTTCATGCTTGTGAAAAAAAAAAAGAAGCCAAAACTAAAGAACATGAAAATCCTCAAACATATTACACCTACCAGCCATGTCAAATTCATACAGAGCAAAACCAAGGACTGTTAACAACACTCTCCAATATCCAGTTCCTCTTACTGAGCACAAAGCTGTGTCCTATGTTTTTAAAGTGTTTGTGTTTGAAAAGGCACAGGTGATATTTCTTAATTTCTATGAGACGGTCTTAATGATGTGTCTGAACACTCCCAGGGAAGAGTACTAAAAATTCCCAAGTAACTGTAAAAAAGCAACTAGAATCACTGCCACAAGGATGTTAGAATCACCTTGATTTCCCATTAAAAAAATATTTACACTTTGCTAAAGAATACCTAATATATCCAATATCAAATATTTTTTAAAATGTCAGAACACTACTGGGGCAGATTACTTGAAGATATTTTACAGAATTTTTTCCTCATTTCAATCACATTTTACCAGAATTTTATAATATTCACACATTGACCATTAAAGAATTATCCGTGATTTCATTGTTAATGAACAGAATTTCTTTTCTTCTGTAAAGGTTGTCTTTTCACAGCAGCAGTTATGTGAGCCTCAGTGTCCCATTTGGAATTGTCTGGAATTTTAGTCTTGACCCACTTTTTAATAAAGGTTGACAGTTAAAAGTTATTACTTGATTGCAGCTATGATTGGGTTTGCATGGCAAGGTTTTGGTAGCAGCGGTGACTACAGGGGTGGCTTCTGTGAGAAGCTGCTAGAAGCTTCCCCCATGTCCAGCAGAGCCAATGCCAGCTGGCTCTAAGACAGGCCCACTGCTGGTCGCATTCCACAGTAGCTACAGTGGTAGAGTCTCTGTGATAACATATTTAAGAAAGGGGACAAAAAACCCACACAACAGCACCAGGAGTCAGAAAAGAAATGTGGGAATATGTGAGAGCAACAGCTCTGCAGTTTTGGTGAACTACCTAATGTAGTCTGTATAGACCTCCTTTACAGAAGCAGTGTCATTCAGCTGGACTAATTTCATCAGGTGTAACTG
>JAHREE010151879.1:0-13157 GCA_033628505.1 Tringa tobata | reverse complement strand
AAACTCAAAAGGAAAGTTCACGTTATACTTGCAGTTCTCATTATCCAACCGATGCCACAATAAATTGGAAGTACTTCTTTATTTTAAAGATGAACATTCTGGGACTTATTGTTCCGATGCTTATTATGATTTTCAGTTACTCACAAATTCTGAAAACCTTACTGAGATGCAAGAATGAGAAAAAACAGAAGGCAGTCAGACTTATTTTCGTGATCATGATTTTTTACTTCATCTTCTGGACACCATTCCATATTTCATCTTTTTTGCATATATTTCAAGGTTCGCTTTTCAACTCAAATTGTGAAATCAAAAGTCAACTGGAAAAAGCAATTCAAGTGACAGAAACAGTATCAATGATCCACTGTTGTATCAATCCTGTGATCTATGCATTTGTTGGAGAAAAATTTAGGAAATATCTTTATTCCTTTTTCCGAAAGCATGTTGCAGCCCGCCTCTGCAAAAAATGTCCAAATCTTTATCGTGAAAAATTAGAAAGGGTTAGTTCCACGTTCACACCATCCACTGCAGAGCATGAAATCTCTACTGGACTGTAAAAATACATCAAAACATTAGTAAATGTTGCATCACTCGCTTTGCCTTAAGGACTGCCTGACATTATTTGAGATCTTTATATCAACCGCTACTGAAAACTGTATGACCTTCAATTCTCTTCATTAACTGTTCCCTGGGGTTAGAGCATTGTCCATTCTTAAACTAAGAGAATCCGTGAGTTCTCCAGGAAATGTTAACACCACAGATGGATCACATCAAGACTTGATTGGGGCCCAGAACAGTATGATTCTCTTTCTTGACCCAAGTTCTATCCGATCAACAAATGCTAGTGAGATTTACCTGGGGGGAACACAGTATTGAAGAGACTAAAAAGTAATATGTGATCTCTCAATAGCCATTTACTGTTTTGTGAACATTTTAAGATAAACACTGCGAGGCAACTTTGAGGACTGATGTGCCTGTTTAGTATTCAACACAAATGGAACACCTTTTGGAAGCGATTCTTTCTGCAACATGGTCAGGCATTTGATAGGGGGAGGCGTTTATTTTCTTAATTCTCCCCCCTAAGCCTTATTTTCCCTATACGAATAAAAGATGTTTCCATAAAAAGGAATTTGAGAATGAATATGAGACATATTAATATCTCTCCTCTGATGGGAGAGTTGACTGACCTTTATCTCACTAGGGCCATTTAACCCGAGGATTTATCTGTTAGCTAAGACAGTAGTCCTTTTTAAACATAATCCTTTTGACTATAGGGTAAGTTACAGTATTTTTATTTTAGTCCTTTAATTTTATGCCTGCCATATTACTGCTCAGTTGTTAACATTTTCCGAAGTGGGATTTTAATAGGCAACGCTGTGATTTTTGTGGGTGCAATTTTCCAAGTAACTGCGCATACCAAGTCTACTGACTGCACAACCAGACAATGTTGCACTCCCAAAAAACACGAGCTTGTTTCTGACAAATCATATCCCTCCAAGGAAAACAGCTCTGAACCAATAAAAGCACATCAGCAAAGATCTGCAAGGCCAGAATGAAAATTACCTTGGTGTTTGGTATGCAAGATTCTGTATGAAAAAAATATCAGGATCCTCTGAAGGATTTTGGAGACCATAAGTACAGCACTGAGTGGAGGCCTCCCTAGTTCTGGACACGTAAATCATGGTAGAGGAAGACTTTACATGGCAGAGGCAATAAGTGTGTCAGGCTCAGCTGCTGCATGAGAAAAATACGCTCTTGACATACACAGTAAGTCTGATGTTTGGGATACACTTCTAGGCAGACCATAGACTTGGAACTGCAAAAGCAGCCAGCTGCAGAGGAGACATACCTGCTCTGCCTTCCCAGGAGAAGAGTGCCCATAGCCAACTGGTGCCTCAATTAGAACTGCATGCTAGTTGAAGACTTGAGTCCATTAGTCCGCTGGTGTCCTACAGCCACACATTTATGCCATTATTAGGAGTTTTTCGGGAAAAGAAAGTGATATTCTAGGGACATGCACGTAAAGCCTTGCTCATGCAAAGCTGGAAGGTCAGGTCCAACTAACCTCCAGGCCACGTAAGGACACAAGAGGGGATTCCACACAACTTAACATGAGGCATGAGATTCAGATGCCTAAATTAACAGCAAATCTCTTCAAGGTCCCTCAGTAGTCAACAGAGAAAAAGAGATACCTGAGTCAGAAGCAGACATTTAATTTAAATGGCCTCTGCAGAAGATTACCTGTCTAACTTTAGAAGGAACCTGGAAAAGCTAGGCTTTTAAATTAGGTATCAGATGTCTTAATCTAGGGGGTGTAAATACTCTTCCCCCTCTAGCCTTATAACATCAAGGCACAGCTTCTATTAGTTGGTAGCTTTTATCCTGTCAGCTATTATAATCTGTCCACCACTTTTGAGGTTAATAGCCACAAATAGACTAAAGAAAAGACAAAAAATTATCCTCACAGCAAACCTTCTTCCTTGGAAATAGTATTTTTCCTTTCTTTTGTACTTTTGCACTAAGGTGGAAGCACCTTTTTAATATTAAAACATAAATTAGTTCAGTGTGATACAAATCCTGCTGTAACCATGGTATTTCTACTGCTGTGTTTCATTTTAAATTCTTGTCTTATTATTTTTTTCCTGTTTTCATGATAATGCAGTGAAATTAATAAAATCTGTGTCTGAAATACAATGTATACCAGTAGGCCATGTTCTCCTCCGTAAGCAAAACGGCATCAGCTCTGCTCTCAGAATGCAGGTTGCAGAAAGATGCAACCATGGATTGAAACACTCACAATAACACACTCCAGCAAAAGAAACCAAACTGATCAAGCGGAGAACTGTCTGCCCAGTCCAGAAGCTACTGTAGCTGGCACAGCTTTTATCCACCCCCAAGCTTGCAAAGAGCACATTATAATAGCTTTGGGAAAACTCTGGGGCCACAGATTTTAGATGGATTAAATTTGGAGAAACAGGGCTGTGTATGTTATAAACAGGGGAAGAGGAGAAATAAAGGAGGGCCATAAAAGATTGTGCTTTATTAATATTGGCATAAAGACAGGGTTCTCCATAGACTTTCTGCAGTTAATTTCAGATCACTTTGCAATGCATAGAGTGACCCCAGCAAAGTGGGGTGCTAAGTTCTCCCAAGTTTTATGCATAAGGAACTTTAAGCATTCAAAGTTCAATATGGAAATACACTTTTGCTTCACCATGTCATTCTCCCTTTTCCACTGTCCCAATTCCTTTTTTCAGCCTATGATCCACTCCTCCTCCTCTCCCCTGCACACTCTTTTCATCTATCCACCATGGGATAACCTAAATTCTATACCCACTGCCTTTGTTTTCTGATTTTCATTTTCTATTTTGTGCTGGCAGGAACACAAACAAACTAATCCTAAAGATTAGCTTATTGTTATGTTACAAGCCCAGGCAGGATAATCCTTGGTCCTTCATTGTAGTTTTGCACTGAGACAAGCAAGGCTCTGAGACAAGCAAGGCTCTAGATAGCTTTGTGGTAGATTTTGAGTCTTAATCAGACAGATGGGGCCGCAACATGGTGTAGCAAGCAGCCAGGTAGCTCCAAATTAGGCTAGCAGGATTTCAGTCAGTCTGGTTACAGTGGGTTGGAGCTACCCATGGGGAAGGTTTAACAAGATCTCTAGTCCCCATGAAAGAGAGCACAAGTCCCCCCAGCAGAGAAGTAGGGGAAAATTTACACACGGGAGACAAATATTCCATAACTCAAGTTCTGCGAGGAAAAATATTGAGATAAAGACACTGCATACGTAAGAACTAGAGAAGCAGAAACTGTGCAATGAACTAGAGGTATGTTAAGGTATGAACTAGAGGTATGTTAAGACAATGGCAAGGCACACCAGGACTGCAGTCACAGCAGAGAGAAAGCTAACAAGGAAAAACAGCTGCAGTGCTTGGGAGGCAAAGAGCTACTCTGGTGAGACATTGAGGAAAGAAAAGCAAGCATTTGGGAGGTGTACAAGTAGCACCTGAACATCAAAAAGATTCAAGACGGGAGCTCTATGAACACTACAAGTGAATTGTTGCTTTACAACAAATATTGAACAGCTAAGTGAAAATTGTTAACTTCAACGCTTCTGGCACTGAGCTTCTGAAGAGTCAATGTGTTGATTGGGCTTTCAGCATGCTTATGAAAAGAATGCCCAAGTGCCATAGACAAATATACATGCACAGCCCTGAAACCAATTAAACCGTTTAGTCTATGCACAGGACAGGATGGAGTCCAACCTTCCTCTTAGGAGATGCTACTGCCACATGTTCAGAAGCATATGGGGAGGAATGCCCTGCACAGCAAAAGATAACTGCCAACTGTCAGGCAGACTTCCTAAGGGGCAAAAGGAAATGTAGCAAAAGTGCATATATGGCATTGGTGAGTGCTGAGCAGTTCTCATGACCAACCTCCAGATTTATAATCACTGCCATTGGCTTGTCTGTGATAAGTATATAATGAACAAAAATAGAAATAGTGAAACTTCTGGTAACCAGTGCATAGGGATGTTCCTGTCATAAGACTTTCTTGTTGTTAACCCAACTGTGACCTTACCTGTACATATTTTAGATAAGGTAAAGGTAAATGGCATATAAAGGAAGAGGAAAAGGAATAGATGAAAATGGATAAATAGGAAAAAGGTAGTGGCAAAACACAAGAGAATGACTTTATTACCTTTAACAGAGGCTAATAAAGTATTAGCCAAAGAAATGGGAAGTTCAGAGATACATACTTTAAGCAGGATGTTGAAAGATTTAGGCAAGTAAGAGAGACTTTCAGGCCAAAACAAAGAAGGATGTTTGTGTAGAAATAAGAGGTGAAGACATTGCTTTGTACCCATATTCTGGTGATGCTTGCATATTAGGAGTTGTACTTCATTCAAGAAATAGGGAAAAGAAATGTTATATAAGTTTGTATAACTGCCAGGCAGTTTTGTAATTCCTGTGACAGTGAGAACACTCTTGGTGTGAGTGTTTTAAGTCTGAAATGACTGATCGAGGGAAGGTGGGGCCACAACACCGAACCAGAGTGCAAAACTGCACAAACTTTCAAGTGATGATCAGCTTGACAGAACTGTCTGCAAGGTTGTGCCCGTAGGACACTAACCATACAACACTAACAAAACCTTTGCTGATACCAGACTTTTTGAATTGAATGGAAACCAAGTGGATGGAATTGAAGGAGCCATTTGGACATAACTTGCAGGGATGCTGTCATGAGGTATGGACAATTAGATAACATCTAATGTTTGGCACCCAAAAGCACTTTCTGGTTCCTAAATCCTGGCACATACCTTGTCGTTGTGCATACTCTGTTCATCATTTCTGTGACCTGCTTTCCACTGGGAAGACATTTGGTGTGTCATTTTCCCAGCCTGCCTGATCAAGGGTCCAGAATTTACTTGTACAGTGAGGAATATTTTCAATTCATAGCTGAGATAACCCCAACAGCACCCCTAGACCTAGAATTTATGTAGTACAAATGTACCTGAAAACAGCAAAGTGTGAGAATTAAAGGCCTATGTAAAAATGAGATTCTGAGAACTGAAAATTTGTGAAAAGCATAGCTATGGCCCAAAAGTAAAACCTAGTGTGCTATGATAACCCCTTATATATAAAACATGGCAGCATACATCATAAGCCTCGATAAAAATGGTAGAAGGAAGCAATGCTCTCTTCTTCTTCACTGCATGAGGAAACACAGCTAGTTCAGTAAGAACAGCTTGTGGAAAGCCAAAACAAAAATAATACCATACCAAGGGAATTAAAATGTGCTGCAATGGATAATTATGTACATGCAACATTTAGAAGAGAGAAACAAATACAAAACAGAATACCAGGGAGGAAAAAAACCCCAGATCTTACTGCCAGTAAACAATCATGTGAAGAAGTAGCATTAATCCAGATTAGAAATGCTTGTGTCTTCCAGAGTCTGTTTTTGTAACCTAGTTTCCTCAAACCTGTGAAATGTGCAAAATTGTTGTTGGTTTTTTATTTTACTAGTCTCCATGACAGAAATCTTAGGGTGTGGTACATAACATTTTTTACCCCTTTTTCCTCAAAAGAATACACCTCACAGATGTAAGATTGTGTGTGATTGTAGAGTGGCATCAAAAGATTATTCACAAAAACTGAAAAGTCTGAAATAAAAGCCTGATAAGAAAAAAAAAAATTCCTAACCAGCAAAGTCTTTTTAGCTGGATGTCTTTATTCAGCCTCTTCAAAGCAAAGACATTTAACTATTACTGATGAAATAAAGTATATGCTAATACTAACCTAAATTGGACATAGATTTTGTGAATATAATGAGATATAATTGGGGGAACCAATGGAAAAAGAAATGCATCCAGCCTGTGCTCACATGTCTTCATTAAACCTCTTCTTCAGATGAAAAGGTTGATCTGCTTTGCTGTAGTTACAGACTGATAAGAGTGTTGTGCACTATCATACTGTGTATCTCTAAGAAAGGTATCTGCCATTCTGTCCCAGGCCTTTTTTTTCCCCCATCTTTCTTCTTCAGGTGGTGCAAGATTGTAATAAATTGAATGCAAATTGATAGTTGCATTTTCAAATATCTGTACCCATAATTCTGCTTGATGACATTTGTACATCACAGTGGTATGTGAGTATTTGGTATGTGTCCTAGTAGACATTTCAGTACTGGTGTAGACTTCACATAAATTATGACATCTCCTCGCGAGAGTGCCATATCATTTAGGTACTGGATACTTCAGCATGATGGCCTGATTACTACGAAGATGAATCATAGAATCCATTGCTAGATAAAAGAGATTCACAAGTGCAGTTTGACTTGACAGTGCACATGGCTGCATACTTGCTGAGTACATCAACTTGAGCCCCACGGGTGAGGAACGAAACCCACTACCATTCCAGGAATGTTTTGATGGAGGGAATGAGTATCACACCACCAAACTTAACTCCTACTCATCTCTGAAAGTAAATCCATAATAGGTAAAATTACAAGCTGTATCAACCCACTGCATTATTCCTTATTGAACAATAGCTTCAATTTCTTGCTAAAATTATGAGGTTCATCTATAGGTAAAGGTTCTTACATCTGCTGTAGCTCACAGCAAGGAGCAGTGCACTTTTTCAAAGAGATGCTGGACAAGAGACTGTGAAAAGCTGAAAAAATCTGACTTGAAACAATGGATGTGCTAATTGCACTATCCACTCCTCAGTGTTGACGCACAAACTAGATGGATGCAATCTGTAGGCAGCAGGGAGGACAAGATACAGCAGCAAGATGGCCAGTCCTGGGCTGGTGTGATAGAGCTTCAGACTGGCTGGGAGATCAAGTCCTGCAGTGGCCTATCAAGAGCAACTGAGGGGTGTAGAGGCGTGGAGATGGAGACAAAAGAAAGATCATCCTAGCAGCATTGATGAACAACAGACCACCAGCAGCCCAGTGCCCAGCAAACAGCACAAGGGACCTGGACTCACCTACAGCCACATGGAAGACCTGATCAAATCTGACTTGCCAGCTGCTCTGCTTGTCTGCAGCTGGTGTAGAGCTAATTGAACGCATCGTGTAGGTGCCGCTAATAAAGTCACAGTCCAGGCGCCTGCTGCCACAGTGTGTCCCTGTATCTGGGCTGTGAAGTGTCACAGCTATTCCATGCTCTCTGTGGGGAGTCTGTCATCCAGCTGGTGAGCAGACCAACACCATTCCCTAGTCAGCTGCTATAAGTGTGAGTGGCAGAGGCCCTCTGTCGGTGTTCAACACCCTCTGCGATTTTACTGTGCTAATCAGTAAATGAAATACCCAGCTACATTTGCTGATCTGACTGAGCTATAAGAATGAAAAGCTGTAAGCAACAAAACCAAACAGATTAATAAAGCCAATGCATTATCCTGATACTGCCTTACCCTGTCAGATTAACAAATATATATTTCTTTAAGTTTGCAAATAGAACCTAGTAAAAGTCTTGTTAAAATGAGAGGGTTTAGGGTTTGGTTTTGCTGTTTTTTTCCTTAAAATGCTGGAGGAGGTGGTTTGGTGTTATGGCAATTTGTGGGAACATGGGACTATTTCTGAAGACCAGCCTAATACAGGTCTTAGCTTTAAGTTGTTGTTGTTACTTCAAATATTTCAGACCAGTTTTGTGAGAGCATATTTCAGAATCAAAAGCTTGATGAAAAATGAGCAAGTCCAACAATGGGTTTGAGACTGCTTCCCCATGTTCATGCAGAGCGAGATTACGATAGGTTTTAGAGTTTACTAACATGTAACAAACAGTGAACAATGAAGCAGGCTTCAGAAAGAAATTCTTAAAATGTTTGTTAATTTCAATGTGTAGACTATTTAGGATTTATATATTGAAAAATTAATTTGGTATAATACCTTATTTGAGAATTATAATAATTAATGATAAAAGTGAAGTTTTTTTTTCAGCAAAGTTCAGCAGCAATTAGAAGCATGATTTACGTGTAGTGGAAACATTTTTAGAAGCAGCTCTTTCCCCTGACTGTATAGGGGGTCTAATATAGTCCACCAAGTAAGGTGGTGTGAAAACACCCTTAGAATAACCTACAGTGGCCATTAATTTTGATCATGAGACTCCAGCCCTTAGAGAGCTCATTGGAACACCTGAGGAGAAAAAAACAAGAGAAAATGAAAAGGAAGAGAAAAATCTATCATACCTATGGAATAAAGATCTTGATTGCTCCCTCATGCAAAGAAAGGTTGTCAAGGAAAGAAAGCTGAGCTTTTCACTTTTTACTGTCTCCCCTCCATATCTGAGATGTAACTCAGAAGCTGTGATTCCATTGACTTCCACTAAGGAATGGCAGCATCCAAAACAAGATGTCCATTGGGCTTTCGGCATTTTAAAATCATCTAAGGATACTGAGGACTGAGTCCAGAAAGACATCCTTTAGTGCCTTCACTAGGCTGATAGGATGAGATACTCCAGAACCCTCCAAAGATGTGTCACGGGGAGACAGGGGGTTGTACTTTATTAGGTACCTTCTCAGGGTTACCCTCTCAGGGGTTCTCAGGCATCTGATAAGGCATTGTCTCTTTCTTGCTTTCTCTGTACCTTTCCTACCTACCTCCTATGTGGTTTCTTTGATGTCTAAGAAGGATCTAAAAAGCTGCTCATGGTGCAGCTTCAGTTTAACTCTAAAAGTCACAGGAATCAGCCACAAGGAAATAAGTTGATAAGAAATCAGATTCTATCAGCCTTTTCTGAAGCTTAATTCCAAAAAAGTAAGTGTTGTTTTAAAAGGTCAGACTCACTATATAGACTAATTCATAGTCTTATGAGAGGGATTAAAATAAAAAACACAGTCCAAGAGACCAGGATAGAGAAAAATAGAATCAAAACTCCTGAAATATAAGGACTGCAATTCACAGCAAGCCAACAGAAAGCACAGGTAATTCTGTTTATTCAGAAGTGTAAGCTCCATTCAAAAGCTCCACTGTTCAGGGACAAAAATCATAAAAGAAATCTAATGACTGAGAAATGTAAAGGGATGAACCTCATGTAAATTGTTCTTGATTCAAAAGGGTTAGCTAAATGGAAAAGAGAAATCAACAACATAAAAACCTTTTTCTAAAACTACATCTGTGGTTTCTGAAACCTTGAGTTCAGCTCCTAGGAGGAGCCTCCAAATTTCAACATCTCTGCACATCTCACAGAATTAGAAAAGTAACATCTGATGACCTCTATTTTTAGAAAAAAGAGAACTGCTCCTTGATTTTTTTTAAATGAAAACAGATTTGTTTGCTAGATTTTTTTCAAACTGCTACATCCTTCTTCATGCAGGAAGAGGTGGTTTTGAACTTCTTATCGTGACTGAAAATTGGGTTAGCATTACTCTAGCATTAACCCAAGCCATCACTTGCACCCTAAGATATCTGGTAAGTCATCGTCCCTTCTTGTTTTTTTCTTAAATATTTATTAGTTGCATAGGTGGTCTAATGCCTGAGGTGAAAAATATTTGTGGAATCTTGCCAGTGTACTCATCTTTAAAAATTACCCTAGGGAAATGCATAGGATATGTTAAATGGAATACACTATTTTCAAAGAACAGGACCACTAGAAGACTTGAGCAGAGGATAAGGGTAAGCAAAGAGATAAATCTCTAGAGATTGATCTGACTAAGAAATATAATGGAGTATGCCTCTTACTTTTTCTTAGAAGATGATATATAATGGTGGAAATTTGGATTTTAAAACTGCTACTGCAAAGACATAACAGCTTATTGAATGAAGAGTACTTTTTCTTCTCACAGGATGATTACAGAAAATTTGATGTTGTATTTTAAACACTTTGTCTCATCAAACCTGTTTACATGCAGCATTTTACCTGTTTACTACACCTTTTTAATTGTTACCATTTTATAGCACTATGCAAATGAACTGAAATTCACTTTAATAAAATCTTCACCTCTTTAGAAACAGAGCTCTGATCTGAAACTCAGCAATGAAACAGTGACATGAGATTGCTCAAGTTTTCTATGGAGAGCTTTTCTCTTGAAAATTACATGACTGCTAGTCTCAACCAGAGCAACAGAATTTGTACAGCAGATTGCAGATTTCTAGAAATAGTATATTTATCTACACTGTATTCAAAATAACATAGACTTTTTTTTTTTTTTTTTAAATATCCTTTCTTCAGAGATCTTCCAGGATTACCTTTGGGGTTTTTTTCTTAATGATGAGGAAACATAAGCCCAGTCAGATATCTCTTATGAGGTAAAAAACTCAGATTGATTAATCCAGTGAAGCATTCTAGCCAGTGGCCAACACTGTTTCTGAAAACAGTGAGATTACACGATAAAGCATAAAGCCACTTACAATTCCTTTTTCTGGTTTCCAGATTAGTATCTGTAGTTTCCATTGTTAGCATGTGCTGGATACCATACACAATTCAGGGTAGTAAGTACTTTTGCAGAGAGAGGCTTCTGAAGCAAAGGCTAGACTAGATGAATGGGGCTCAGTTACCAGAAGGAACCACTCAGAGGGGAGACCACAATTTAAGCATGCAAAAAGTGTTGAAAGGAAGAAGAAAAGACGCAGGGAAGATGTGGCTGTCATCACAAGAAGGTAGAGGAAAAGGAGAGAAGGCATCGAGATAGCAGTTAGCAGGAAGAAGGAACTGTTGCAAAAAGAATTACCATCATAATATCGAGGCAGCATTTTGAGGTAAAACAGAAACAATTTTGTGTTCAGTAATTCCACTTTTCAGTTAAGCTCTTCTAACTAACTGGACTCTCTGAAATTAACGGCATATTTTTCCAACAGTATCTGCTTCCAGAGTGGTAAGACCTGATTGTTTATAATTTATACCAAGGAATGGCATGCAAAGAGGCCCTTGCTCATACTTACTGCTGTAACAAGCAAGGCCAGCTAATTTCATTATTTGCCTCACTGGAGGGTCAGAAGTGAAAAAGTGTAGTGGGGTCCCACCTGTGGGGAGGAGTGGACAGGACAGGTGACCCAAACCTGATCAACAGGTATTCCATCCCATCTGCATCATGCACAGCATAAAAGCTGAGGGATCAAAGGGTCAGCCTCTTTCTTCAGTGGCTGGTGTCTGAGGAGGACTCTGTCTGCTTGTCTGTCTTTAATCCCGATCTGTGATTCCTGACTCTAGTTCCTGCAGCTCCCGTTTGTTGCTGAGTCCAGTCTGGAACCTTCCCAGTGCCTGCCAGTGACGTGATTGTCATCCAGGGAGATTGATACTGGTTTTGTATATATTGTATATATTTCATTATTTTCTTTTTTTATATTATTATATTATCCTTTTATTATTTTATTATTAATATTTCATTCAAGTACTTTAGTTTGTTTTAAACTCATAACTCTCTTTCTTTCTCATCCTTCTCTCCCTTAAGGGAGATGCTCTCCCTTCTCTGAAGACGAGAGAAGAGAGCATCTGTTGTTCATTTTAGTGGCCAGACCAGCCCAAACCATGACAGAAACAGTATTTGCATGAATACTATCGATCACATACTCATAAAATCCCACTCTGGGTTTATAAGCCAGGTGTTTTTCATACCCACGTTTATGCATGAGCATCACACAGGTGCAAAATGATCAAGACAGGACGTGCGGGGTCTGGCACTGTGTTGCAGCCACTTCCTCATCCCATAATCCCAGAATACAGCATGGCTGACTGACACACCAGGAACAGGGATATTTAGCTATATGCAGTACCAGAAACTTGTACTGTCAGGCATGCAACATAGATCTAGCAGAACTAGCTGAAGGCAATAGCTTGGGCAACTTGCGTAATGCCCAAGTCTTATGTTTTAAAAAAAATAAATTAATGTTTTTGACCAAATAGTGTTTTGTAAAGGTCCCTTTTTTTTCTAAAAGAGTTGCTTAAAGTACTTAAGAAATATAAACCTTTAGATGCCTCAGAATTAACTTAATTACTGCCAATACACCTGAGTCACAGCCACTTCCCTTACCAAAAACCCTCATAATCTCAGCTCAGTATTGTAATAACTATGTGACAGAGCTTCCTGAAAGTTGGCCTTTGAGGAATTTGACAGCACTGACTTTCTTCCCAAGAAATTGTATCTAGACAAAGATGACATGCAAATTGCTAAAACTTGCCAATTTTATGTTATTTCTTGTTTTCCAAAAGAAAACTTAATGCCATGCTCAACATGCCAAAATAATGCCTGAACAGGGATGTTCACATTTTTGATACTGTTAGGAGCAGGACTGACAGGAAGAACTTGGCGAAGGACTGGGAAAAAATGTTGCAAAAGCAACACCTCTTCCTGTTTACAAGGTGCATATTTTGCTCCAATGAAGATTGCTCCTTTTGGGGCAGATTCATATCTACACTGTGCAGCACAAGCATCTCCATCAGGTGCCAGCTGCTCAGGAGAGATCCTCATTTTGAGTCACTGGAAAGTGGTCAAAGACCTAGCAACTGGTCCCTTCCCTAAGACCTCAGCTTAGGTTTACCTAAATAGTCTTTTCCCCTGCATAGTTTTGTCAAAAAAATGTTTTTTGTGACAAAAAGAAACACTTCAGGGATTTCACAGGCTCAGAATGGCCAACTATGAGTTTCTACCAAAAAGTCTGCCACTGTGTCATTCCAGGCATGGGCTGAGTTTCTTCAGCTACATTTAGTCTTACAGAAA